>JAXGGA010001378.1:0-155654 GCA_038373865.1 Uloborus plumipes | reverse complement strand
GGGCCGTGTGAATTAAAAAATAGGTGAATGACCCATTATATAAAAATTAAAGCACATTTTTTTCTGAACGTGATGCACTAAGTCTTCGTATGTAAAAGTGCCCGAAACCTATAGGCAGCCTGGCCTAAACGGGACATATGAATGTAGTATTTCTACACTCATTGCGTACACTCATCACGTATATATCAAATTAAAGCTGAGTTTTTCCTGAACGTGATGCACTAAGGCTGCCTATGTAAAAGTGGCCGCAACCTCTAGGCAGCCTGGCCTAAACAGGTCACATGAATGTAGTATTTCTACACTCATCGCGTACACTCATCACGTCTATATCAAATTAAAGCAGATTTTTTTCTGAAAGTGATGCACTAAGGCTGCCTATGTAAAAGTGGCCGCAACCTGTAGGCAGCTTGGCATAACAGGTCACATCAATGAAGTATTTCTACATTCATCGCGTACACTCATCACGTATATATCAAATTAAAGCTGATTTTTCCCTGAACGTGATGCACTAAGGCTGCCCATGTAAAAGTGTCCGCAACCTCTACGCAGCCTAGCCTAAACACGTCACATAAATGTAGTATTTCTACACTCATCGCGTACACTCATCACGTATATGTCAAATTAAAGCTGATTTTTTTCTGAAAGTGATGCACTAAGGCTGCTTATGTAAAAGTGGCCGCAATCTGTAGGCAGCCTGCCTAGCAGGTCACATAAATGTCAAATTCTTCGTTTATGTAACTTATTTAGACCCGGCTGCCTACAGGTTGCGGCCACTTTTATATAGGCAGCCTTAGTGCATCACTTTCAGAAAAAAATCAGCTTTAATTTGATATATATGTGATGAGTGTACGCGATGAGTGTAGAAATACTACATTCATGTGACCTGTTTAGGCCAGGCTGCTTAGAGGTTGCGGCCACTTTTACATAGGCAGCCTTAGTGCATCACGTTCAGGAAACAATCAGCTTTAATTTAATATATACGTGATGAGTGTACGCAATGAGTGCAGAAAGACTACATTCATGTGACCTGTTTAGGCCAGGATGCCTAGAGGTTGCGGCCTCTTTTACATAGGCAGCCTCAATGCATTACGTTCAGTAAAAAATCAGCTTTAATTTGATCTATATGTGATGAGTGTACGCGATGAATGTAGAAATATTACATTCATGTGGCCTGTTTAGACCAGGCTGTCTATAGGTTGCGGCCACTTTTCCAGTGGAAGATTAGTGCATCACTTTCAGAAAAAAATCTGCTTTAATTTGATATACATGTGATGAGTGAAAAAATTTGAGATTTATGTGACCTATTATGCAGGCTGCCTACAGGTTGCGGCCCCTTTTACAGAGGCAGCCTTAGAAGATCACTTTCAGAAAAAAATCAGCTTTAATTTGATATATACGTGATGAGTGTACGCGATGAGTGTAGAAATACTACATTCATGTGACCTGTTTAGGCCAGGCTGCCTAGAGGTTGCGGCCACTTTTACATAGGCAGCCTTAGTGCATCACATTCAGGAAAAACTCAGCTTTAATTTGATATATACGTGATGAGTGTACGCAATGAGTGTAGAAATACTACATTCAAATGTCCCGTTTAGACCAGGCTGCCTATAGGTTTCGGGCACTTTTACATACGAAGACTTAGTGCATCACGTTCAGAAAAACATGTGCTTTAATTTGATATAAACGTGATGAGTGTACGCTATGAGTGTAGATAAACTGCGGTGGGATCTTAGACTATATGTTCTTGACGGAGTGATAAAATTTGCTCATGAAAAGTAGGGGGAAGATTTTGTTTAGTAAATGCAGAAGATTTCTTTTCAATTTTTAAGAAGATCATTCAGAAAATTAAAACTTCCTGATGTTGAGAAATTCTTTGTAGTGTTCAGTATTTACTTTTTCAGGAACTACGGTTCGTCCTTGAAAGGGTGAAGAAGAAATTCTTGGTGAGCCTTGCTGTTGGAGCGCATGTTGGTATCATAGATACTTCTTACGATGTACCTGAAATAGCAAAGTACGTAATGACCAAAATTCGTTATTCTTCCTAGAAACTTCAATAGTATAATTATGAGGGGAAACTTTCGAACCATGTAAATTAATGCAACAGTAAATAAAAAATGAAAATATGGCTGCATAATTGAATGAAAAGTTTCTTCTGGTTAATTGCTGCTAAGTAAAATTTTGAATTTTCAAATATCCCATCAACATATAGTGACTGAAACCTCCCCACTTTTTTAAATATCTCTAAAACCTGTCAAACGCAAAAGTGAAAACTCTACTTTTCGGGGAATGTAGTACTCATACTCAGTGACGCATATTAACAGTAAAAAAAAACAAAGAAAAACACAAATTTTGAAATAGGCGGTTTATTTAAATATTGATTGAAATTAATTCAAATATTGATTTTTTTTTAATTTTTTCAAAACGCCGTAGCAACAAAAATTACACACATACACCACAGGATACGTATCGCCTTAAAGAGAAAATAACTGTCTTTCAAGAGCGATTCTCTGCGCTGTCTGAACCGTGTATTTTAAAAATAACAAAGTGCAATAAAACAATTATCCCTCTCAATACTGTCTGATCTTTTTAGGTAAAACTTTCCGCGCATTTACGCATGCGTCAGGTCTTCTCTGATCTTACCAAAATAGGGGTGTTAGGTAAGATCACAACAAGGGGAAGAATAACAAGAAGTTCTGTCAAGAACTAAACGAGCCTACTTTCCCGTACATCGACATCGGCATTCTAGCATCTGATCATTATTCGCTTGATTATCTAAGACTAAAAATTATGTCAAACATACCTTTTTAGCACTTGAAGCTGATTTCTAAAAGCAAAATATACCCCTCTCATCAGATGAAATAGACACATAAAAAGTAAATAAATGAATAAATAAAGTTTTGTCGCACCTTTTAAAGAATGTAACTGTTACAGTTCTTCCGTAGAAAAATTCCTCAATTGTTTTCAAAAAAAAATTAAAAGTACAAAGTACATCAAAACACATTTTATCAAAGAAAGAAAAAAAAGAAAAAAAAAAAAACTCGTCCGTTGATAAAATGTCTCGAATTTCACTTTTAATCCGTTGCCAGTTGTTAAATATAAATAAAGAATAAAATGCCCTCGTGAATGAAACATTTTTGTTACAAAAAAAATCGTCTGCCAAAAATAATAATAATAATAAGTAATAAATTCAATAAAACAAATGAATAAATAAACAAAAAATCGTCTGCACAGTCAGTCATTTTTTTCGGACTGTTTACTCAAAAGTTATTAGGGGTGACAGCTTGCTTGAGCGGTTCAATGTTGAACGAAAAATTGTTCAAATCGGAAATGTAAATACGGGAATGAAGTATCCTTGAAAAGTTCTTTCCAACAAAAAAAAGTTTGTTCAAATCGGACTGTTCATTAAAAAGTTAGTATCGCGGGACCGGTTGTTTGAACGGCTCAAATTTGAACCAAAAATTGTTCAAATCAAAAAATCAAATATGGGAATGAGCTGTACTCGCCGAGATCTTTCCAACAAAAAAAAGTTTGTCCAAATCGGACTGTTCATTCAAAAGTTATTAGGGGGGGACAGACAGACCGACCGACCGACCGACCGACCGACACACAAATTCCCCATCTCAATACCCTACTTTCAAATTTTTAATTTTTCGATATTCATTTTACCTTTTTATTTTTTTCACTTGGCGATATTTTTTTTTGACTTGGCGATATTTTTTAACTTGGCGATATTTTTTGGACTTGGCGATATTTTTTAGATGCATTAAGCTACTTTTAATACTTTTTTCGTCTTTCTTTTATTTTTAACGGGAAAGTAGGCTAATAAAAAGCATTTTGAACCGTATCAAACAACGTGGAACGATGCTAATTTCAGATACATAGTTTAGTTGAATATGTTAAAAGGATATATTAAATGCAAGTTTTAAATCGAAAACTTCGGAAAGTTATCACCCATAACCTACCTACCCTTTTTTACGTAGAACTGTTCGCGAGTTCTAGGCGCGGCTTTCATGGATAGACTGTACAAGTATAGCATTAATACTTTGTAGCTCAATTGTATTTGGAGCGATAACAATTTAATTTTCTTTCCTAGAAATTATCCAAGCACCAAAAGCACAGTCCCCTGGCTGTCCCAATCCAATAGTTTAACACAAAGACAATATTTCAAAAAACCTTTTAACACTGCATAAATTTGGCAATTAATAACTAAAAGTAGAATAATGCAACTTTTCTTTTTTATATGAGACTAGAACTCATAGTGTAAAGATATATTCTCATTATATTGCAAAATTGAAAGTTTACCAGCAAACACTGCTCTCTCTATTAAGAAATATAGATCACTAGCAGAACCCGGCAGACGTTGTTCTGCTTAGATGTATATTTCGTCTTCACGTGGTGTTTTGGATGTAAAAATCTATAAAGCGTTGTTGAAAATAGGCATGATGAAAGATTTTAAAAAATCTAAATGAAGCAAAGTTATCTTCTCATAAAGTTATTCAATTTTCAGAAAGTCTATTCAATAAAAAAGTTCATTTTCCTTTAATACTATAAAACTATGTTCTATATAGGGGACTTACCCACCATTCCGTACGTCGTTAATAATTTTTAACATTGCGGTTAATGACAAATATTACGGACTTGAAATAGCAAACACCTTAAAAAATATGGTAGCATTTGAGTACTGTCATGCAATAATATGTTTGTCTGAGAAGGAAACATATTTAATCAGGTATTTATCATACACACATAATTTTTTCTACTCCCGAAAACAAAAATAGTTGCGTAGCAACGTGCCTTGGAAAATTTCAATTATTGAAGGTTCTTGACGCTATTTAAAAAGTCGCCAATTTGGTAGCTAATTTGGGATACCTGGGGTAATTCTGAACCCCTATCCCTTCCATAAATAAAGAAACTTACGTAATCTCACTTTTGTGAAAGAGAAATTGTCGCCAAATGTTGAGGTATTCTCTATGAAGCTGATTACTTTTTTGGCAATCTGAAATCAATTTGAATATTATATTTGGCGCTAAAAGTACACCATTCCTTAAGGCGTTAAAATAATTTCCAACATTGCGGTATATCATAGCAAATAGTTTGGACATGAAAACGAACCATTGATTGGATGTTTGGCGAGAAAATATAGTAACATACTCTGATTGAAAACAGCAATAGGTATAAAGAGCAAAATAGTGTTCGCGTGGAAAATAATGCATGCCATCTAAGCCTCTACAAATCTAAAGCAGTTCCGAAATATGAAACTGAATCTCATTTGTTTTTAAAAAAAGATTAATCTATTAATCAAATACCTTTTTTATCCTTTATACTTGAGATAGTTATTGGGAAAACTTCCATTATTGAGGGCTCTTGGCGCGATTTAAAAGATCGCCAAATTTACGGTAGCAAGCAATTCCAACTATCTGCCAGAGAGTTGAGTTGATACACTAAATACTCGATTGGATTGATGAAAGCCTTCGAAAATGGAGTTTTAAATTGAAATTACAAAGACAGAATCATGTCTAAAATTGAAATAAAAAAATAACTACCCATCGGATTTTGTTGAAACTGGTCTCTAAACCTTCCCAGTACCAAAAGGAACAAACGGTGAAAGTTTCAGTCAAATCTCCCGGGTAGTTTCTGAGATCTTAGGGAACACACACACACACACACACACCAACATTCATTTTTATATATATAGATACGGTCTAATTACGTATTTCTAAAACTTAAAATTGTCATGAAAATTCTGCCGGAGTTTTTTCAAACCGTCGCCCCTGCCACAAATTCAAAGCTCCTATAGAAAAAAATCTGTTACTCTCGCAAAATGTTTTTTGGCATGAAGTTTAACCCATTTATGCCCAAGTTTTTTTTTAACAAGTTTTTTCAATTTTTATCTGCTTAAAACTCTTACTTGAAATGGTTTACATACATTTTTGGCTTAAAGTAGTTCGCCGTTGCCATATTTATTAAGTTATTGAACGTCCTATTTATGGGATATTTTGCAGATATCTCAGTAAAATACGACCTTACTTGACTTTACTTTTGCAAAGTAACATTACAGAAGGCATCTGTAATCAATTTTAAGCAAATTATTTTAAAATAGTTTGATTTTATGAAAAAAAGGTCGCAAAAAAACTTACTTTCTGTGGCTACCCACGCTGGATGTTGCTTGACTGATTTGTCTGAAAATAGCTATCAATAAATCAACTCTGATGTCCAAATCGTGGCTCTAACTGGTTTTCTCAAGAAGAATGGCTATTTAACTTGTGAAAAACAGCTTTAGTAAAAATATATACCCATTACAGGTTTTTGTATGCAGTAACTAACGAGCGTCCCGTTTTTAGGACACTTGGTATAAATGAGTTAAAGTAATCAGTGTGAATTTGCTGAGAACGGTCTTGAAACGATACTTTGTTTAGTTTCAGAGCCACATTTGTGATGAAAGTATGCATCTGGGTGGTTGCGAAAACAGTCCTCTGGGAAGTCATTTTATTAATGTCAATTAGTTTGATTATGAAACATATTAGTTATTATGTAGACGATTTGTGCCTAAATGTATTAAGTAGTCTCGTAACTAATTATGTTTCAATAGTTTTGCAGACATTAAGCAACAAAGTGCAAATACACAGTCCCCTGCCTAATTATACTGAGCAGGGGACTTACCCCTATCATGATTTATCAGAAAAACACTAAGGCCCTCAATCGGCCCTCTTTAGAACTAAAGTAATGGATTCATTTCCTCAGCAACATTATTATAACTATACAAACATTTTAATAAAGCATGCTCGGGCAGATTCTGTATGGAAAATGATGAGTTTACAGAGAATCGCCCTCAAATTAAAAAAAAAAGAAAAATAAAACGCTGTAACTACCGTAACCCATTAAGGGGATAAAGCAGTTTGAAATTTTTGTCAAAAATCGTAAGTGAGAAATAGCATCCAGGTTGTCATCTTTAGCGGGCTGTATCTCGGGTCAGGATTTTTTTTTTGGGGGGGGGGAGAAACAAAAATACACATTGAACGAATTTTAACACATGTTAAGAGCAAGAATCTGAGAAACTGTCACGCCTAGCATTATGAGGTGATTCATGACCTCTCAGATTTTCTCCCAAAAATTACCAAATGTTTATTATCCTATTGACAGACCAAATCCAGAATATTTTGCTCTAAAGTTGAGTTGTTTAGTTTTTATGCACCCCTAAAGATAAAGGTGCGGCATCAAAAATTAAGCGGATTTTCAAGACATGGAAGTTGCCGTAAGCAAAAACTCTTACCAGGAACTGTTTAACTCCAATTTTCTTTTTGTATATGGAATATAGAAGGTTGAAACTTTACAAAATGAACGTTAAATTTGTGGTAAGTTGTTGCCGTAAGGTCAGTGAAGGCCCTCTAAACAAGGCATTTTTGACGTTTTTTAGCGTTTTTGAGGTCTAAAAACAGCTTGTACATTTCAGTTGGCACGGCAAAAGTAGTGTCGTTTGAAAGACCAGTGTAAGCACTTTAAAATAATGTATAAATAACCGAGGAAAGTTCAACGTGCTTTTAGTTACGTAAGGCCGAAACATGAAAAAAAATTCATATTTTACCGATATTCAAACGGTCATAACTTCCTCTGCCAACAACATATTGAAATATTTTTCTTGCCAATGTCATACTCTATTCTTTGTCTTAACTGAACAGTTGAGTCCTTTGAGGCGAAATGTAAAAAAAATTTTTTACAAAAAATGTTATTTTTTCCTGTACATTTTTTGTAAAAATTTTTTTACATTTCGCCATTCTGCCTCAAAGGACTCAACTGTTCTGCACCTTCATCTTTAGGGGTGCATAAAAACTAAACAACTCAACTTTAGAGCAAAACATTCTGGATTTAGTCTTTCAATAAGATAACAAACATTTGGTAATTTTTGGGAGAAAATCTGAGAGGTCATGAATCACAGGCGTGACACTCTCTCAGATTCTTGCTCTTAAATCAAAATTTTCCAGACTTTAAACGTAAGATTTTCCCCTTTTTTTGACTGAATCAGCCTGGACTACGAGCATAGAACTCGTTCCGAAAAGATAAGCATAAAAATGAAAATGAACTAATAATGACAACAAACCATACAAGCAAAGGAAAAGAGCAAAAATGTAACAGGTAAAATCTCTATTGTTGAGCTAGGATAGACAGGTTATTGGGTCTAAATGATTATGGGGACTAAGTTAAGCAATGTGTTGATGTGCTAACGGTTAAAATAATAATAATAAATAATAATAATAACCTTCCTCTATCGTATAAATACTTCTGTTCCTTCAAACACTGAATTTACAAAACTGCGTTGAAAGCATTTATTATTTGCATAACATATAACACACTGGAGTTTCTAGATTCAAATCAATGTGTTCTTCTGATTTTCAGAGCTGTAGACTTCGTAAACCTCATGTCTTATGACTTCCAGATGTTCAGCAAGGAATACCCATTCACAGCGCACCACAGTCCTCTATTCTCCAGAAACAGCGAAAGACAGCACAATTATTTTAATAACGTGGTGAGTTTTAAAGTTAACTGTAATAAATACAGTAACCCCTCGTTATATCGCGCTTTTCGGGGGACAAGAAAAAAGCGCGATATATCCGAAAGCGCGATATAACCGAGGTCATTAAAAATAGTTTCTATCCAGCAGTCAGAGAAGGGGCGTGTGTTTTCTTGATATTTCCCAGATGCATTTCACTAATTGTATCAATACAAAAAAAAGTGTCCAGTAGTTTCCAAACTGTCTCTGCATTATGCAAGTTTGGGTGACATGAATTTGCTGCTTCTTTTCAGCGAATTCAGAAGAATAGAAGAACCTTCGTTTTGTTCATTAATGACTAAATAAATGAGAAGGAGACCTTTTCTAAGCACCTTACATATTTTCTCAAAAATGGTTTCGAACTAAACTGTTTTTTTTGGGGGAGACAAAAGAAAAGAGCGATATATCCGAATGAGCGATATAACGAGGGGCTACTGTATTGCGATATTGAAACTGTAATACCAAGGTTAATTTTTAATTGTTCTTCGTGAGAACAACGATTACTACAATCCAATCAAGAAGCCTTAACCAATCAAGATTCGAACCTAAACCTTATTGACATATTTAACATGCAACCATTTGAATGGCGGACATCTTGTTTACGTCGACACGACAGAATTTTCGGTACAGTGTTTTCACAGTCTTGGATTTCACCTTGAGTTTATTACAAAAATGGATTAATTCTTCATATTAGTCTTCGAATTCTCACGTAAGTACATGCATTTGATAATAGTTCTAAGAATTTCCAACATATTTGTACAATCATTTCAAAGTGTACGAACGGAAATTAATCTCTGTGCAGCGAATCTCTTTTGCCGTGCAGATACAAACAAGCAGCAGAACGCGAAGGGAAGGAAAAAAAAAGAAACTCTGAATGACTCTTTCTTTCTTTCTTATTTGTTTTTATCATACGTATATGTATATGCTATTTTAATGCCATGCATTTCGTGCTGTCGCTAATATCTTTCGTTGGCGTTATTGATAACAAATGCTGAGTTCGTTATTGCCAGAGCTTACTTTTTTGTTCCATCAGTTGAATTGATCCTTAAAATATATTTCGATTTTTAATCTGTCGAGAAACTTGACGTTTAACAAACACTGCTTTTCAAATACCCGATATATTTTATTCCATAAAGATATTTAAATGTCGAACTATACATACTTATTAATATGTTGTTACCCTTGATTAAAATTTTATAAGTTAATGAAGCGATTCAATTTTTTATTGATAGAATAATACAACTGAATATTTTTGATTGTTTTTGAAAGGGATCCATAAAATACCTTCCCTCTTCATTTTCGGTACAGATAATGCTGCAGTAAATGTCAATAGCATTTTAAAACTACTGAGTTTAATTCAAGTCACGAATTCTTTTAAAATATGTTGGAAAGTCTGAACTGTGAGAAAATGCCTTAAATTACAAGTTTCGATCATTTTCAAATCGGAATTCAAGGTGAAAATGTACCAAGACTTTGTGAATAAAAGCAATAAATAAAAGTAAACACAATTGAAAAACAAAAACGCACACAGCACAGGGGGGATCTGCAATAGTGAACAGTGAGGGTGCCATTATGCTCTCCTATACGGTTCCATCTTTCACCCGCGCTGCTCGTTGAATTGAGGGTGCCAGTTTTTCACCCAAGCCAAGGGTGAAATCTCGGCACCCTACTGGGTGCCGCTCCTGTTACAAGCGTTTCACCCCGGAAAGGTGCCAATTGCAACCATTAGTTTTAACAGTGTGTTGCTTTTTCTCACATTTTAGGGATGGGCTGCGAGCTTTTGGGAAGCTCGAGGCATGCCCAGGAAGAAAATAATGGTGGGAATACCAATGCATGCTCGAACATATCATCTAGAAAATCCCAAAAAGCACGGTTTAGATGCTCCAGCCACCGGGCCAGGTTTAGGAAAAGGCAAACTTACTTTCCCTCAGGTGAGTTAACGAATTCATTATTATCCTTATTTGATTTTATATTATTTCTTTGTCACTTGCTGGCTGCTGCAACCCACTGGTTTGCCTTCTTATGTCACGATTTGACTTACTTCATAAAATAATAAAAGTTTGATTTTAGTTTGCAGTCAAATATAAAAGTTTCAGCAACTATGCTGATATTGGAAAATTGAGTTTTATTTATTTACTAGCAGTACCTGCACGGCGATGCCCGTGCAATAAATGTAAAGAAAGTCTACTGAATAAATTTAAATTCAGTTCAAGCCTCTGAAGAAAAATTATTATATTCTTTCATTCAAATGTGCTCCACAACCTTTGAGATTCCACTAAAAGGCCTGTTAAACAATTCTCCAAATGAATCAAAAAGACAAGAAGTTAAGTAATTAACAGGAAATATTAATTTCTCAAATGTAGTCAATATTCTAAGCTTCACTCTATACGCAAATTTAAACCCTTATGTAAATTCAGGGACAAAAGAGCAGTTTGTCTGGAAAATGGACCTAGTGTTTCAGTTTTGCGTATAGAATTGAGCCTTGAAAATTGACTAAATTTGATTATTTAATATCTCCTGTTTTAATTAACGGAGAGAAATGTGCCAAAACTTCTTTTTCAGAAAAAAACCCCTTTCCTGCAATGTATAATGTTATGGGGTGGAGGAAAGTGTCCCCCTCCTCAATTATGCCGGATACACCAAAAATGAGACCAATTAATTTAAAAGTAACTAATTCGAAATTTAGAATTCGGCCTTTGAAGTGCATTTCACGGGGATACGTTCGAATTTTGTGCCAAGTTTCAGGTCTGTAGCTGCTGTGGCGGCTTCTGGCCATCGTTTACAAACATACACACAAACAAACAAATAGAGCCCGTCATCTTTATATAAATAGATTTATTATTTTGTTTAATTTAGAATTAAGTAGGTTCAACAGCAATAAAACCAAATGATGCAATCAATTTAACTAAAGATAAACTTACTCTTAAAAAAGTCAGAAAAAACAAAATATAATGGCTATGTATTTCAACAATTTTGCGGAGAAAGAGAAAAGATAACAAAAACAGTTTGTGAAAAGCAAAGGTAAAAATAAAAATAATAATCCAAAAAAAGAAAAAGTAAAATACAAAAGCCAAATACGAAAAAGATACACCGAGTATTAAAGCAATAAGTTACCGCCCCTAAGCCAGGACTATACTACACTACTACGTTTCTTGACAAAAACCTCGTGACGTCAGCCTGTGAAAAACGAGCTAGATAAAACGTCACAGCCTACTTGGCGAATTAGAGGAGATCGCTGACTGCTTATGAGCTTTTATTGGCTCCGCCCATCGTGACGTTCAGTGTCAAGTTAAGTTGCTGTCTAGTATAAGGCAGAAACACATACAAAACACCGCCAACTCGGTTATTCCATCCAACAACTGCAGTTTCGTACTTTTTGGCACTTGCTATCATTTTGCTTTCTTGACAAGAAATCCGGGCATGCATAATAGGGTGGGCCGAAAATGACTTTTATTTTTTTTCGATGACGAGATATGCGGAAAAAGTGCTATTGGGGGCACAAAGCACTCACAAAAAAATTGAAATTTTTTGCACAATTTCTTGATCTGCCGCAATCGCCTTGAAGTTTCGGAAAAAGGCTCACTATTATCATTACATGAACATTAAAATTGAATTGTAAATGATATTTATGTAATTTGTCACAAATACGGGGAAAATTCGGAAAAAATGTTTTTGTTGAAATGATCCAATTTATTTACTAATTTTTAAGCTTTATAAAAATTCCGTCCAAGTGTTGAGAGACAATTTAGGAGTCTGAAATGAAAAGTAGTTTATCAAATAATCTGCATTTTTATTTTTAAAATTCGTTAGAGTTACAAATTAGTTATTTATTACTATTGAATTAAAAAAAAATACGTTAACTGAAAGTGCTTCACAGTTCTCAGCTTATTGCGCATCCAAATATCTTGCAAAATAATCCAGAACTCAACGCGAGGAGGTGGCTGCACGAGTTCCACCAGCCCTCCACCTAAAAATATCATATTCACATTGTTTTGCATTCTTCATGCAACTAAGTCCTTCTTCGAATTAAACGTTGACATTTTTTATCCTGGATTGTATCTTTGCTCTGACGAAGGTATCTCTGTCCTCATGGCCACATACGTGCATTGCCGCTTCTGTCACTACTTTAATTGTTCTTTCCACAGCTTGCGTGTGACTTGGAAAGCAGACTGAAGCTTCATCTAAAACCAAGCCTGTTTCTATGTTTCTCTCAATCTCTTCGAATGAAAGATTCCTTGTAATTGGAGGCTCATTAAGATCTGTTGAGAGCCAGTCGATGCAGTCGTAGTACTCAGTAGCCATAAAGTTCAATTTTAGAACCTTAAACTGTCTCAGTTGCCTGATCTCTTTCTTCTTGGAAAGGCGACATTGTTTAATCCTTTTCCATGTCAATATTCTGATTTCTTTGTTTTCGTTTGTCGCCATTGCTAATAGTATATTCTCAGGATGGCTATATTATGCATTTCTTTGAACCACAGAATGCACTATCGTTAAGTCATCAGAGAGGAATGAGAGAGTTTATGCGCAGAGTATGGTTTTCAGTGAGGAAGCTACCAGGGTGAGCAGATGGACTGAGACATTTGTGGAAAATAGTTCTGCTCTCAAACTTCCTCTCTGATGATTTAACGATAGTGCATTCGGTGGTTCAAAGAAATGCATAATATAGCCATCCTGAGAATATACTATTAGCAATGGCGATAGACGAAAACAAAGAAATCAGAATATTGACATGGAAAAGGATTAAACCATGCCGCCTTTCAAAGAAGAAAGAGATCAGGAGACTGAGACAGTTTAAGGTTCTAAAACTGAACTTTATGGCTACTGAGTACTACGACTGCATCGACTGGCTCTCAACAGATCTTAGTGAGCCTCTAATTACAAGGAATCTTTCATTCGAAGAGATTGAGAGAATCACAGAATCAATTTTGGTTTTAGATGAAGCTTCAGTTCGCTTTCCAAGTCACACGCAAGCTGTGGAAAGAACAATTAAAGTAGTGACAGAAGCGGCAATGTACGTATGAGGCCATGAGGACAGAGATACCTTCGTCAGAGCAAAGATACAATCCAGGATAAAAATGTCAACGTTTAATTCGAAAAAGGACTTTGTTGCATGAAGAATGCAAAACAATGTGAATTTAATATTTTTAGGTGGAGGGCTGGTGGAACTCGTGCAGCCACCTCCTCGCGTTGAGTTCTAGATTATTTTGCAAGATATTTGGATGCTTAATAAGATGAGAACTGTGAAGCACTTTCAGTTAACATATTTTTTTAATTCAATAGTAATAAATAACTAATTTGTAACTCTAACGAATTTTAAAAATAAAAATGCAGATTATTTAATAAACTACTCCTCATTTCAGACTCCTAAATTGTCTCTCAACACTTGGACGGAATTTTTATAAAGCTTAAAAATTAGTAAATAAATTGGATCATTTCAACAAAAACATTTTTTTCCGAATTTTCCCCGTATTTGTGACAAATTAAATAAATCTGTACCTCAGAACCAGACTAACGTAAGTCCATTTTCGTCATTTTTTGGTAGGGGGGAAAAACGATTGTCGAATACATCGTTTTTCCCCTCTACTGAAAAATGACGAAAATGGACTTACGTTAGTCTGGTTCTGAGGTACAGAAATATCATTTACAATTCAATTTTAATGTTAATTTAATGATAATAGTGAGCCTTTTTTGCTCTCCCCATTACCGAAAATAATTTTTAAAAATAATGTCACAAATTTTGCTGTAATATCCAATTTTAGCAATTTTTCTGAAACCCCCAAGCGTTTATGGCTGATCAAGAAATAGAGCAAAATAATTCAAATTTTTTATGTGAACTTAGTGCCCCTAATAGTACCTTTTAAGTTACATTTATCACTGAAAATATTAAAAAAAAATTTTTGACAAATTTTACGAAAAACATCAAAAATTAGCATTTTTTCGAAACTTCAAGGCGATTGCGGCAGATCAAGAAATTGTGCAAAAAATTTCAAATTTTTTGTGAGTGCTTTGTGCCCCCAATGGCACCTTTTCCGCATATCTCGTCATCGAAAAAAAAAAAAAAGTCATTTTCGGCATAACTGTCTCGAACATGGCATAACGGGAAAGATTATAAAAATTTTCTCTGATAGCCAAGCAGCTTTTAAATCTCTTGATAGCTATTCTGTTCCTCAACCAAGACAGGATGGGAGTGTCACAATGCAATGGTAAGATTTGCCTGTAATTATAAGGTTAACCTGTACTGGATTCTTGGTCACCGTGACATTGTGAGAAATAGAGTTAGGGGTGATTGTGAGTTCATAAAAAAATACCTGAACGTTTTAAAGAGAAAACGTGTGTTTGGGGGGGGGGAGGGGGGTGTTTTTTCAAAACCAAGGCTCCTATTGCTTAAGCACAACCAATTTTATAATTATGCATACATAATAATTAATTTCCTTTCATAAACTAACACATTTCATATATTCGACTAGTTTCAAATAGTTTTTAGTCAAAATATTGTGCATGCATTTAATTGAATCGTAAATGAGTAATAAAGTTACGTTTAAGCTGGTGTTAACAAATTATCTCCAAAACATAATATTTTAAGTAGAATGCAAAAGTCTAACAGAATTACTGTTTGTTGTGCAAAAATATTTATGAAGTAATGAAAAGTTGGATTTGTTACTGAAAATATGGAAAAGAATTGATCTAGATGCAGTACCCATAAATCTCCTAATTAGTTCAATATGACTTGAGTCAAAGATTTCATATTTGTTAACACTGAAGTAAAATACTATTTAAAAGATATTATGTAAAAGTGTTAAAAAACTTAAATAGTTGAAACAAAAACAAAATTTAGCCACAGATTCAGCATTTGAGTTTTTGGCATTTGACACTCTAAAAGAGCATGGAATTTTGTTTAAAACTTTTATTTTAATGATTTGATCAAAATAAAAAGAAATGTTATTTGTTTGTCTTTCAACTAGGAATAGCAAGCATCGAAAATGCGAAATATATCATTCTCACAGCGGACGCACAAAGAGATCGCAATTTTCAAAATTGAGGCGTTAAAAGTATGAAAATGGCATATAAAAGAATTCAAATAAACTTACTTCAGATTTATAATCAAAAGCTCTACGATAACCATATTATTTTTACTATCCACATAATTGAAGCAAAATAATATTAAATCAGATCTTCAAATTTTAACTTCGACATTTTGATTTTCATTAAAGACACAGAATTTCGCAGAATTTATCTTAAATTTAAATTTTTTTAATATAAATAAAAATGTATTTCATTTAATTGTCTCCTAACGAAGAGTAATAAGCATCAAAAATGAGAAAAATTCGATTCTCATATCGGATACAAAAGGATTGCATTTTTTTTAATTGAAGGCCTCAAAATCAAAAAAAGATGAAAATAAAATATTTTATTTTGAAAAGTAAAAAAACAATTAGAATGGCATCTTAACATTCCTATTCGATGAATATTATTAATAATTATCGGTATAATCATCAAAAAGTCGGGAAAAAAGAAAAAAAAAAGGTGGGAAGATAAAAGTATTATTAAAAATATTTTATTTCCGGTATTTTCAATCATGAAAAATACCAGAGTGCCATTGCCGATTATGAAAATACCGGAAATCCGGTGAAATACCGGAACACAATCACCCCTGTAGAGTGGCAGATCAGCTGGGTTCCAAATTCAGCGCTTGTGGGACCTGAACCTGCTGTTAGTTTGCCGTACAATGTAGTCAGGAATACTATAAAAAACAATTGCTTATGAATGATTCATATGGTAAACATCGATTCCGAAATATTGCCACCGCTAAGGGGTGATGAAGCTAGTCCGTGTTGCTAATCTGTCTTATAAATGTCAGTGTGTACGGACCAGTCACGGCCTGTTATTGTAAGTAATGGGGTCTAAACTATGACTTTGCGTTATCATTTCTCAGGACGATGGTTGGATTGGAAATTCTAGGTTCCATTTCGTCAAAGGTGGCTTCCACTGCAAAAGAGAAACAGAAACATAACTCACTTGAAAGCAAGTCCATGTACTATCGCTGGATACCGGGCTTTTGTCATTTAGGGGCAAATGGCTTTGAGGAATCAATGTAACTACTTATAAGTGGGCGTTGGTTTTCGATATAATTTTCAGAACACTTTTACACCCTCCCCTGGAAACATTTAAAATGACGGTCCCATTTGTTTCAAAAAAAAAAAAAAAAAAATACATTTGGCTACAGCGGTTAATTTAATGGGCACCATGAATGCATACGCCTACGTCCAACTCTCTGGTGAAAGTTCTGCGGTGAATAGGGGAACATCATGAGTTTCTTGTAAATTGTCTCGTTTTGTGTATATGCCGCAAAAACTCTCAAGTAGCCTGCGAGTAGGCTTTCATTTACCGACGGATGCAATGATTAACTCATCCGAATGTCATTCTGGTTCTGGCAGGTCGGGAACATGTCACCTTTATTTCCTAAATCATCTCACCAATGCGGAGCATATGTAGATGTCTATCTCATGGTAATATACTTGGCTCCTGCACCCCTTTTTGCCCATATACGTATGATACGAAGTCTTATTAGGTATTAACCTTATCACTAACCATATTGAGAGGCGTGGACTAAGAGTAGAAGCTGATGCTGATGTCTAAGTCGATTGGAATTGCCTTGGTTCACATCGTCTAGCATTTCTTATTTCCTCCTCTACTTTAGAAAAACTCTCCGACACAGTTAGTACAACTGTTGTCGATTTTTCACCGGCAAGTAACATCATTTCTAAATATACTTTCTTGAAGGTAAAATTTCAATCACACAACGTTTATTTTACCATCTACACAGACTCTATGGTTTAAAATCGTCATTCTTTTTACCATGCATTCTAACTGGTGATATCATCATTCCTATCACATTTTCAACTAGTCTCAAATTTCATACCTCCTTCATCGATAATATAATCTGCACAGATCTGTATGTGTATATTTATCTTTTTTAGAATGTACAGTGTACACACAGCATCTCCCTTTTTCTACATAAATAAATTTATGGTTTGATTTTTTAGGTATGTTACGTTTTGAAACATGGGGCTAAGCAAATTTTCGACTTATCTACCAAAGTTCCTTTTGCATATTTGGGTCATCACTGGATAGCTTTCGACAATGAGCACAGTGTTTCTTTTAAGGTAAGAATTTATTCTGGGAATGTATTTAATAATTTAACTACAGCAAATATGAAAGAAAGAAAAAAAAAAAAAAAAAAAAACGTGTATTTGTTTATTTATTTTCATTAAAAAAAAGGTGTCTTGGTAAATTTGAATGATTATTTGGTCTTTTTGTGACCGAATAACGAAATAAAGTTTTTGTTTAGTTTACTTTCTAAACGCGGTCTTATTAAGTGGATATTGTTGAAAATCTGTATACATGCTTTTTAACAATGGCGCAAACAGCACACCCGTCACCCTTACGTTCCCGCGAGGGGGGGGGGGTCATGACTCCTTATCAGACCAAAGATAGCAAAAAAATTGCATTTTTGGGACTGATATTACGAAAAAATTGTCAAAACGCCCCATTTTTGCAAAAATTGCACTTTGACCCCCTTCCTTCTTTTCCGAAAATGCCTCCCCCCCTTAACCAGAAGCTGGATCCGCCCTTGAAGGGGGAGGGCAGGGGTGATTGTGAGTTCATGAAAAAATACCTTAAAGTTTTGAAGAAAAAACGTGTGTGGGGGGGGGGGTGCTTTTTTCAAAACACCACTGTCCCTATTATTTAAGCACACCAGGCCCGTCATTTAGGGGGGGGGGGCAGGGGGGGGTCATTTGCCCTCCCCCTGACTTTGAGAAATCAATGTATTTACATATAAGTGGGCTTGGTTTTTGTTGTTTTCTGGTGAAAATGTATTGTGTTTTTACCCTTTGCCCCCCCCCCTGGAAAAACTTGAAATGACGTCCCTGAAGCACACCTAATTTTATAAAAAAAAATTGCCTTTCATAAACAAACAAGACACATTTCGTACATTCGAATAGTTTCAAATAGTTTTTTGTCAAAAAAAAAAAAAAAAAAAATAGAATGACAACTTAACATTTTTGTTCAATAAATATTATTAGAAATTATCGAAAAATCACCAAAAATTCAAAAAAAAAAAAAAAAACCGATGGTGGGAAGACAAAAGTATAATTAAAAATATTTTATTTCCGGTATTTCCGAACATGAAAATACCTGAATCGATCATGAAAATACCAGAAATCCGGTAAAATACCGGAACACAATCACCCCTGGGGGAGGGGGATTACTAACGAGGTTTTAAGGCGCACGATCCTGAAATGGGGTACAGTGGGAAAAGTTTCCTTTTTTTTGTTGAACTTGCATTTTTTCCTAAATCATTGTCGCTCCTAGGCTTTTTGAATGAAATCTCTACCAATTAATTCCATGCCATAATTAACTTCTTCACCTACCCTTTCTTCCTGCATGACTGTACGTTTAGTGTTTGCCCCCAAGTAATTTTGGGACGGCCTCAGTGCACTCTTTCTTTCTACTTAGAAGTTTATTTACCCTTCCTTACTATAAAGCTTTCTTTTCTGAATTTTTTTCTTTCTCTCAAATAGAGTGGTGAAGTGTAGAGTCGAGAAGTGTATGAATTCTTAGCAAATTCATACACTTCTAAAAAAAAAAAAAAAAAAAAACCGGGAGAAATATGAAAAAAGATATAAACAATTAGAAACGCACATTGTCGGTGAAATCGTAAGCTAGCTGTTTTAAATTCTACAGTTACACAGCAATCATGATTTATATTATCTTAAACTAAAAGAAAATTGACGATTATAAATGTACCCGAATATCTGTTCTCCAGTGTTTTCTTTCGCATTATTTTAATTTTGTTGCAATGAATTTAAGATAGGACACACTTATACAGGGTGAGTTCGATCGAATCTGCCATACGAAAAGGGGTGATAGAAAAGCCCAAGTGGAGTATAGAACCACCCATTAGCGGTGTCAATTCGTAACCGTAACCGAGTTATGGTATATTTAAGGAAAATTCGCAAAAAAACAAAATTCTGAGAAAAAGACTAATTTCTGAAGTTTCTGTTGGTTCTACGCACAAAATAAGCACATTTTTCAAAAGAGCAGAAAAAATCCTTTGAAATGACATCTTTTTCATCAGGATAGTCGCACTTTATAGCGAGTTACAAGCTTTCAAACACTGGAAACACTCAAAAATGAAATTTCATCAAACTTTTCAGTCAAAAATTTCAGAAACAACCGTATGAGCTACAACCGGTCAAATGCACCAAAAACTTTCCCATTTCACTAGCTTTCAGATGATACAACAGAAAATCATATTGGGCTTCAAGTTCAGCAGATATTCTGGCTTTTGTTTGAAACAGTATGAAAATCGTCCTTTGTCAGAATATGGAAACCAGCAAAGAGTCAGACTTTTATGTTCTAAATTTTATATTTCATGTAAGTGTACTGGTTTATTTATTCAAGAAAAGGAAAATTTTATAACTAAATATTAAATTGTAACACTTTATTAAGTTAATAATCACAACAGAAGATAACAACACGTAGAAACAAAGGAAGCATTACTTTAACGCGCTTTTCACAAAGAAAAATTCAAAATTAAATGAGTTACACTAACATCTATGAGTACATTTACATGTAAACAATCCTCAACATTTCCCAGAGCTACTGAAATTATCATCCCCCACACCGGATAGATGCCCTTGGCCTTTTAAGAGCAAAAACTACCGTCGCTCTCAATGAAATTTCATTTCTCACTTTTGCTACTGCTCCATCAAGCCAAATGCGCAAGTCCTGCAAACTGGTTGCATCTGAGCAGTAAACTGCTTGTTTCAAGAATCTCCAAACAAAGAAGTTCACTGGCGTCAGGTCTGGTGATCTAGGTGGCCAAGGAATAGGACCCAAATGACAGGATGAATGGACTCTATGAAATGAAATTTCATAGAGAGCGACGGTAGTTCTCGCTCTTAAAAGGCCAAGGGCATCTATCCGGTGTGGGGGATGATAATTCCAGTAGCTCTGGGAAATTTTGAGGATTGCTTACATGTAAATGTACTCATAGATGTTAGTGTAACTCATTTAATTTTGAATTTTTTTTTGTCAAAAGCGCGTTAAAGTAATGCTGCCTTTGTTTCTACGTGTTGTTATCTTCTCTTGTGATTATTAATTTAATAAAGTGTTACAATTTAATATTTAGTTATAAATTTTCCTTTTCTTGAATAAATAAACCAGTACACTTACATGAAATAGAAAATTTAGAACATAAAAGTCTGACTCTTTGCTGGTTTCCATATTCTGACAAAGGACGATTTTCATACTGTTTCAAACAAAAGCCAGAATATCTGCTGAACTTAAAGCCCAATATGATTTTCTGTTGTATCATCTGAAAGCTAGTGAAATGGGAAAGTTTTTGGTGCATTTGACCGGTTGTAGCTCATACGGTTGTTTCTGAAATTTTTGACTGAAAAGTTTGATGAAATTTCATTTTTGAGTGTTTCCAGTGTTTGAAAGCTTGTAACTCGCTATAAAGTGCGACTATCTTGATGAAAAAGAAGTCATTTTAAAGGACTTTTTCTGCTCTTTCGAAATATGTGCTTATTTTGTGCGTAGACCCAACAGGAACTTCAGAAATTGGTCTTTTTCTCAGAATTTTGTTTTTTTGCGAATTTTCCTTAAATATACCATAACTCGGTTACGGTTACGAATTGACACCGCTAATGGGTGGTTCTATACTCCACTTGGGCTCTTCTATCACCCCTTTTCGTATGGCAGATTCGATCGAACTCACCCTGTATACAGAGATGCAAAGCGTGGAAAAAACCCAGTTTATTCCCGGGGAAAAAACCGGGTTTTTTGGGAAGTCCCAAGAGTTTTGGGAATTTTCAAAGTTTTTAGAAATTCTGCTTTAAATTTTTAAAAATTAATCAGATTTTGTTAAGTAACTACTGGAAGCTTGGACTTATGTACAATAGACTGAATTGTCTGAGTAGTTTTATCAAAATAAAAACTTATTTCAGCATCTTTTTTTTTCTCTTTTCAAGCTCCCAAGAAAGTAACAGTTATAATACTATTGTTTTGAAAGTTTTATACATATCAATTGAATTATTTATTTCAGAAACCAGTCAAAAGACAAATTTTATAATTTTATGAAAACATTTAAAGCATCTCATTAAATTAACCAATCACGACTGCAACACTTTACTGAAAGCAATATCTAAATATGAACATTTGAGTTTCGGATGTTGAACCTGTGTAGAAAATTTGTAAAATAAGAGTTAATGAGTTTTAGAGCTTGTCTCTTGACTGATTTTTGAAATAAACTGTTCAATTAATAATTCAGTTTTATTTCTTACTCATATAGTAGGCATAACAACTATGAAGGATCGCAATGTTTGTTTAAATTCAAAATTCCCAAAACTCCGGGTTTTTTGCATCTCTACTTATATATCTTATGGGGAGGGAGCGCACACGAGTCTGTGTACGCCCCTGCTTATAAATTGTGAGAAAAACGTAATTTAGGTTTTAAAAAGAAATTCAAATTTTGAGCAACATTACTAATTATATGGCTACAGAAAGACAAATGAATCTTGGAAGCATTCAACATTCTTAAAATGTGAACGATCTGCAGTTCCGGTCTTTGGAACTTGATGAATCTGTGTAGGCTTTGGATATGTCACAGTACACATCGGAGTTAATGGTTCCTTCTGGCTGACACCTTCCGCCGTCAGGAATCGGATTTCTGCTCCTTTATCGTCAAATTATGTAATCTGCACGCCATCTTGTCCTCCCACGCACTACCGCGTCGACT
Organism: Uloborus plumipes; assembly: GCA_038373865.1. Classification (NCBI taxonomy): domain Eukaryota; kingdom Metazoa; phylum Arthropoda; class Arachnida; order Araneae; family Uloboridae; genus Uloborus; species Uloborus plumipes. Next base: position 133,302 of record JAXGGA010001378.1, on the reverse strand, counting down.
GGACAACGCTTGTTGTAGCAGCCTCTAACGTCTCCGTGCTAGCTTCTGCACATGCTCCGATACCCGTTGGACACTTCAATCGCATCTCTAGCTGCCTCGTTGTTAGAACTGTAAACGGTTGTAGCGATTGCTGGTATGTTTTCATTTGAACACCCCTTATATTAGCTTCAATTTTTTTTTCAGATTTTCACGATCTCAGTTTCCAATGAAAACAGATGTGGTCAGTTACAACTAAACGCAATTCAAGCGGTGAAAGCATATTGAACTTGCTTCGGTTATTTATACATTCATTATTTTAAAGTGCTTATACTTACATTTCACATGACACTACTTTTGTCGTGGTAACTGTAATGTACAAGCTGCTTTTGAGCCCCGAAAGTGCTAAAAATGTCAAAAACGCCCCTCCTTGATGACCTTTATTGACCTTGCGGCAACAACTTACCACAAATTTAACATTCATTTTGTAAAGTTTCATCTTTCTATATTTTATATACAAAAAGAAAATTGTAGTTTAACTCTTTAATGGTTACAGTCTTGGCTCATAGCAATTTCCATGTCGTAAAAATTCGCTTAATTTTTGATTCCACACCTTAACTTTTGGGCGCCCAAAAACACTAAACATCTTAACTTTAGAACTAAATAATCTGGATTTGATCCTTCAATAAGATAATAAATTGTTTAGAGAAAACCTGAGACGTCATGTATCACAGGCATGATTCTCTAGAATTCTTGCTCTTCATACAAATCTGAGTAAGTTATAAAAAAAGTTTCAGTCCATGTGTGTTCAAAAACATTGATTTCATATTAGTTAGATGCATGCCCTCTGTAGTAAGTCGGGCCCTAATATTATGCTTACACGATTAAATTGTACATGTTTTCTTTCCAACAGAGCCAGTGGGTAAAGGAAGAAGGCTATGGCGGCATTATGATCTTCAACTTGAATAATGATGACTGGGCAGGAAACTGTGATAATAAGACCAAGTTCCCCCTTTCACGAGCAGCCACCAAAATGATAACTTGAGAAAGAAATCATCCTTCCAAAAATATATTCCATTTTACTAAGAGACTTGAAGCTGAAAACTGTCAGACATGGACAAGCCATATGCAATCATGGCTGTGGTAAAAATTAGTCAACTGCAAAAAAGTTCCTGAGCTTATGATAGCCCACCTTATTATTTATGCAACAGAACTACTGACTTTTAAACATTTGTTTGAAGGACTCATTAAACATTATGATGCTTCATTTCTGAAGAACCTGAACATGTGAAACTACATTCAAGGCCACAAAAGTTTGAGCACATTCTTCTCCTCATCGGCATGTGTTTCGAGACTACAAGGAGAAAGTTTCTAGCAACATGGTATAACTGAAAAAAAAGTTATTTTCAATGTAAAAAGATCGAGCTTATGAATGAAAAGACCTCTGACAAAAGATAGAGATTTAACTTATGTTCCTTGAAGCTAATATGACCAAACAAATTTACGTGAATTGAATCTGAGAATGTCAACAATCGCCCATGATTTACTATACATGTATATATGTGTGGTTTCTAAGTGAATACTGACATTCACTAGCGAATGTTGGAATTTACCAGGTTTTGCTTTTTGAGTGACATGTTACTGCTTGAAATAACAATGTATTGGAGTGATATATTATTTATGTAAATAAAATACATATGTTTCTCGAACATCCTTACTTTTATTGTTTCATCACTTTTTCAGGACTGCCAATATGTTGCACTTTGTAAAACAAGACATTACATGTACACAAGCTACATTATTGTGTTATTATTTAAGCGATAATATCATAGGCCCTTGGTGTAATAAACTCTCGACGACTATAGGGACACCAAAAGGAATTCTAAAATTTGTATGATAAATGTTTTATATTGTTCCAGAATAGACTACGGGTGCCCCAAATATGTATGCTCACCATTGCGGACGGCAATGGGAAGCTAAAGAAAACAGGTGCATTCACACCATATATGACTCAACAAGCACAGTATGTTGGCTGACTATTATTTATTTTCTTTTTCGAATCATGTATATAAAAAAAAAACTAATTTTGATACATGGAGATTTTTTGAGACACAGAAAGTTTTTCTACACAATGAACATGTTTGATATAAAGAAAATATCGATTATGGAAGTTTGAGTGTACCTAGTTTGTCTGTAATGTCTTATGCTAGGAGCAAACACAAAAACACTTAACAATGGAATGGATTTTATTTTACATAAATGAACTACACATGATGCATCAAATTAAAAATCATGGATGAATGTATAGGCAAGAAATTTGAAATTTAATTCATATAATCATTCATTGAATCACTAATTGTAATTTTAATAAATGAAAAAATAATAAATCTAAATTATTATACCAATGATTGAACTTGGAAAACTTCCATTAAGAGCTTGAGACCTGTTAGATAGTAATCAAAAATTAAACAAAAATAAAATAATAATATGCAGGAGGAATGTTTTTGGTATGACGTTGGTATCTTTTTCCTGAACTAGATAGGAGAGAGCATAAATTTTGATAAAATTACAGACATAATTTTAATACTACAGTCAGGTAAGCAACATATTATATTCCAGTTTATTTTCCAAAAGCATAATCACTGAGAGCAAGCACATGACATATGGATAAAACTTCAGTTTCATAGGACAGCACCAGAAGACATATAACTTAACCAGCAACACACTCTGCAAAAGAACATAACAAAAATTGCATATTTCATACATAAGTCATGACACGATGGACCTGGAAGGGAAGGATTATGGTTACCATTTCATAAATCCACTTTGTAACTGCTAGCCTACTTACCACGGCTTACCTTACGGATTTAAGAACATTGGCTCCCAGAACGTTCTGGAACGCCAAGCGAAACGGCTAGCGTGAAGGAGCTTTAATTTTGAGTTGCTTATGCATTGCCACCAATTATGAGGTTATAGAGATCATCTGTAGTATAATATAATGCAAATCAGAACCACAAAACTAGTACTACCACATATTCATGTAATAACTCAAAAAAGGAAGCAAGAGACGAGAAAAAACCACAATCAATCATCACAAAAACTAGCACTAATTTTGAATTTTTCAAAAGAGAAGAGCATCACAATACCCAGTTTATATCAACCTTAAAACTACAACAGTATAGAAGCTAAAAACATAAAATGTTAAGCATAAATACTGCGAGAAACATATTTCAACAAATTCAATCCAAAAATCACTAAAGTAAGAAATTCCTCAACACATACTTGAATTCCAATAACTAATACAACATGAATAATGATTCAAAATATAAGTTGTATAAAACAGTTAAAAACAAATCTTTACATTGAAAGGTAGAAATATTTACGAAGACTAAAAAAGTACCATACAACATGTATAAAGACAAAGTATGCAAATTAATTCAAACCTTAGAAGGAGAACAAATACAAGAAACTAGTACACTAAATGCAAGACACACTAGTTATGCTCAATGTCATTAATTACATAAATCCATAATAACTTTGAACGAGAAGAAATGTAGCATAAATAAAGAACCACTTAATACAAGAATGAAAATACATAAATGATAACAATTGCACCTTAAAAACCTTTTAAACCAAAAGAAAGTAACGAGGAACGTTTTCTCATATATAAAGTTTCACTACCTTCATAGCGAAAAAAAATCAAATCACATTTTCAGAACTCACTACTTATCATGAGTATGCATTTTAATGCAGGAAATTGATTGCGTTGACTTTGCAGTTGATTTATTAAAATTGAAACAGAGTACAAAGAGGGCTTATTTTATCAGGCCTAAAATAAATAAAAATAGTCTTGAAATAAGCAATTTGATATTTTATGAAATTATCGGCTGGATTTCAAGAGTTTTTTTTTTTCTCTTCACAACTGTTATGTGGGCATCAGGAATAATAATTGAGTTTTCTCTTGAGCTCTTTGAAATACAGTATGACTCATTACCATTTCCCATCTTCTTAATCTATCATGTTACATTAAAGGGGCCCAGTTTCGAAAAACGGAAGATAAAATTTATATTTATTCATAAATTTTTAGCTCGACAAAACTGAAAGAAAGCCCGCCATACGATCTGCCAAGGGTGCTCTGCAAGAAATATGGGGGCCATGTATACACACATGACTTGACTAACTCTTGGTGAAAGAAGCCAAGAAACACCAGTAATATGATCTCACAATTATAACCAAATTACTATTGCCTTTCATCCTAGTGACTTAAGCATTAGTCGTAATGTCAGAAGTAATTCACCCGTGCCATGCATCATGCATAGCAACTTTAAGATTTCATGCAAAATGTAGTTAGTTGTGGTAATGAGAAAGGAAAATGGAGTCTTTGAAAGGTTAGTAGAATCTATAAATATGCAAACACAGTCTACTATGTACAAATATATATGTACTCAGTACAAATAAATTACTGAATCAGTTTAGTCTCCGGATTTATAAAGTATCACTGATATTTAAGGTATCTACATTTTTAGGTTAATGCAATGCGCTGAAATTAAGTATAGCAGTCTATCTCAAAATCAAGTTAATTTTACAAGCAGATTTGGTAAAGATATATATATATATACATAAGTATCAAATCTTGTTAATTGCAGACATTTGCTAAATTTGGCACATACGTTCTTTGATGTTCAAGAATTCACATAACAGGTTTTTGACAGAAAAATTGAGAAACAGAATATTTAAGTCTATTCATAGCAATGACTGATTGACTTTTTTTGGACTTGAGAATCTAAAGATGTCTGCATTTAAAGTTTAAAATTGTTTTTTTACGCGACCAAATAACTGAGCTAGTAGCATATAAATTAAAATACTATTCTTTGATGCACTGAAAAATGCAGGCCGAACTTAACAGACTCGATTACGGATTTGTTTCAGTATAATTAAGATATAACCAGTGCATTTTCTATCAAGTTCCCTATTTGTGATTTAGCTTTTTACATGGCATTAAATTCTAACTTTCATGATGAAACCCAAACAAGCGTTGACTTCAACCTTTAGTAAAGAGAGGACAATAAATATATTACAATTTTATTAAATTGACATTAAAGACATGCACAAACCTTATTTTCAATAACTGACATACATTAAACTAAATAAAGAGACATTAACTTACTAAAGAAAATAATTGATTTGTTATAAATAAGTAGAATATAGTTTAATTATAAATTAAAAAACTTTATACAGCTCTCATTAACTCCAGGGGAAAAAAAGAGGTAGAATCAATAATGGTATTATGCATTTTTATAGCAAAAACTAAATTATCAGTATTTCAACAATTAAAACATAGAGCATTCAATTTCATCAAATAAATAAAAACAAAATGTAACTGAAAAAGGTCACTAAATGTAAAGAAGTTTTTAAAATGCAGATATGTCATCATGAATGAAAAAGAATTTTAAGCCCAAACTCACACTAAATATATGCAAGATTAAATGGATAAAACAAAGTTTGGATATTGCAAAGAAAAGTGGGAGATAAAAATTTACAAGTATGTGCCAAAAATCTTAAATTCATTACTACTTTTGTAAAGGCAATAATGCAAAGTAAAAAAATAGCATTTTTTAATACAGAAATTTTTCAACATTTAAAATAAGTGAGAAAATGCTGAAAAGTGATACATGAATGATGAAGTCATTTTAATTTGCTATCAAGATCTAAAGCAGAAAAATTATAACCTAATAAAGAATTTATTGTTCGAATAACTATCTTTTAAGTTGTTGGTTTTAACAGTTCAAAGTTGTTACATGTAAGTCAAAAGATTTGACACCATTTCTGTTAAAGGAAAGTTTTATATATATATATATATGAATGAAGAGTGGAAATATTAAATCCAACAGAGAGAAGAGCTATATAATTTACCAAAGCAACACCCAAAGCCATGTAAAGTTACTTCTAAAATGGAATCAAACTACATCGATATATTGACTCACAAAGCAAATTAAAATTGGAAGAGAGAAAAGTCAAATAAAAATTATGATGCCATGAAAAGAAAATCTTCAAAATTTTTCGATGAAATATCAGCAACAATTTTGATTTAAACTTTTTTTAAAGCAATTTATTTATTTTATATACCATGTTGTCACTGCATGCCCCAAGGTATGTGCAATATGTCTTCACTTTTTTATTGATAAAAGAGCAGTTAAACAATGCATATTGGTCGCAGGTACCCACTATGCGTAAATTGATTCTGGGTCCAAAAAGCCCAATATCCGATATGCTTATGAAGAAAACTGTTTATAAACTCACTACATGAAAAAAAAAAAAAAAAAAGTGACATACAATTGAACCCTGTTAATTTGAACACGTTTAAAACGAATTACTGCTAAAACAAGCTGCATTTCTGATACACAGTCCTCCTATTGCTCCATGGATAAGACAGGTTTTAAAGCAGGGACGTCATTTCAAGTTTTTCCTGGGGGGGGGGGGCGGAGGGGGGGGGGCAGAAAACAACAAAAACCACGCCCACTTATATGTAAATACATTGATTTCTCAAAGTCAGGGGGGGGGGCAAATTGACCCCCTGCACCCCCCCTAAATGACGGGCTTGTTTTAAAGGTGCCTTAAAGTTCATTTTAACTGCATAGCGAAAAAATTTTTATGTTAATTCATTACATTAAAAACTATCAAATTTAAATTGGTATCAAAGGTTAGAATTAAGAAAGTTCAAAGAAAAACTTTTCTGAGGTTTTTCTAAAGAAGCAACCTGCACAAATGTACTAGGCGAATTTTGGAGATCTGACAAAGATATCCATATATGGGTATGCTTAATTTACTATAAAACTATACATATTTTTCTTAATGCATACTTTTTTTTCCGGACATTTATTCATTCAAGATGTTCTGGTGTGTTACTTTTTAATATTTGGCATAAATATTAAAATTGGGAAAAGAGTGAAATTTAAACAAAATTAAAACTTTCAGACAAAACGCAGCCAAAACTTAAATTTATCATTTTTTCAGGGAGAAGGAAATCTCTTATTGAAAATGTAAAGAGCCTTTTAAGGGTTCATAATCATATACCCCATTGATATAGTCAAATCATATAAATAACCTAACGTGCCTATGACACAATAAAATTTGCTAAGGAATATATTATTTATTTTTAATGAAATACTAATAATTATTCAGTCAAAATCTTCATGTTATGCCTATGTGAGAATTTTTTTTTTCCATAATACTACAAATGTTTAACACAATAAATCTTGTTTAACTGTGCTGTTTTATTTATATTCACAGCTATTTTAAATATATTAAATCAAAAATATGTCTCGCTATTTCTTTTAAGCTCAGTTAAAACACTATTAAGGTTATATTTCTAAAAACTTGGGTGCATTTGACAGTTATTTTTTGGCAGATAAATTTAGCTTTATGCTATGAAAACAGACATCATAGTGGCCAACTTGCAGAAATTTTAATGTTTAACGCAAAAAACGTTTATTGTTTGGATAATAAATATAAAAATCAAGTTTCGTAAATTCTACTAAATGGCACATAACATACTTGCATGTTCGATTTTTAAAAACTGTTCATTACAAGTTGCATTGTACTATTGGTTTGAAATCATAACCATTTATAATTACCAGAAAACATTGTCCCTTGCCATCATCCAAAAAAGTTTTTCTAAAAAATATTTTTACAGCAACTATTAATGTGACCATATTTCATATCTTCAATGAGTGATATGTTTGTCGAAACTCTAACAAATGCTGAAAATAATCCTTGACCTGAGAAACTCAAATAGTCTAGCCTAATTGTTTCCAGAAGAAAGCCACTTGCCTTCAGAAACTATTGCATCTTATCTTAAATGTTTAAAATATTTAGATACATTTATAGTAATTAAAAATCTTTGTTAAGTATAACTTGAGTAAGCCAAACCTTAATGCGAATGGGATGGAAGATGAGAGTGCCTCAGTAAAAATCAAAATACAAGAAGGGTTGAAAATAATGGCGGACACAATATTACTTACTAATGCCTAAGCATTGGAATGGCATAGTTTATAAAAAATAAGCAAATAATGTAGAAGAGGATACAAATGGATTTCAAAACGAGTAAAAAAAAAATCAGGACAGGTGTGTAAAAGCCGAGCTCGGTTACTGGAATATCAGTTAAAAAAATATCCTGCTTAGAACCGCCACAGTGCCAAAATGGGTTTAATTTGTCATGTTGATCTTGGATTATGGAATATCCTTCTATTTAGAATAATTTTTTGTGTCAGGCTATCTTTCCCATTAAATGGGCTCAACTGTAACAATTAAAAAGTAAATTTTATGCTTAATGTGAAAATGTTAGCAAGTAGATGATATGCATTACATAAATGCAATAAGTGTCAATTGCATACTTACGGTTATTGGGGACCGCCGGCAGCTGCGAATGACTGTTGCCCATATCCAGGATAGTTGTATCCTACAAATGCATTCGGTTGTTGCTGTCCAAAAGGTTGCACAAAAGGACCTGGTGCACCTGGCCATTGGCCCTGTGGGCCACCAGGGGGGAATGGCTGGGGATGTCCTGGAGCAGGAACACCAGTTGGTGCTGGTGGAGCCTGGGCGCCAGCGGGAGGCTGCTGGACAGGGGGCGCTGCAGGTGGAACAGAGGCTGGAGGTGGTTGAACTGGAGGAGCAGCTGGTTGAGGAGCTGGTTGTGGTGCACTGACAGGAGGAGCACCTCCTTGTACGGGCGCAGTTGTTGTTGGTTGGGCTTGGGGAAAAGTTTGTCCGGGTTGCTAGTCAATAAAAAGCATAAAAATATTTAAAACATTGGAATGAATTCATTTTTGACATCTAGAATTGTCAAGAAATTATAATTTTACAAAAATATGAAAAAAAAAAAAAAAAAAAAAATCAAATGCTACAGTTACTATGAAATTTTTTTTTATTTAAAATAAGTAATAATAATAAAAAAAAATAAATAAATAAAATAAAATACATATGCTGCAAGTATATGCCCCTGAACTTATAATGGTAATTTAAGAGCATAATTTTTGTACTTGAATCAGGAAACTATTAACATCAATCCAAACATTCAGTGGAAATTGCATACCTGAGGTGATACCACAGAAGCCGCTAACTGTGCTGTTGTTCTTGCTTGATTTTCAATCATTTCTGCTTCCCTGAACATACCGAGAGACCTATAATACTCAGCCCAAGCAGCACTGTAGTCGGGTTGAGGATTGACAGCAGCACCAACAGGAGCTGCAGGTGTTGGGACTGATGCTGCAGGAGCTGTTGTAAAAAAATATTATATTTACTGTTGTTATTATAAATTAAGAAGTGCCAACATATATAAGTAACTAGTGGATGCGCCCGCCGTCACGCAGGTTAAAATCCAACATGCAAAATCCAAGGCATCTTTTTGTAACAACAATGAAATAGGTGAGCCTTAAATGGATAATTCATTGTTAATCATAATCTTTGTAGGAAAAGACTCATATTCAAATGCGTTAATTTTCATTCATTTGTATGGTTAAAGGCTTATTTCTATTTCTGTATCTTTTCAAAATGGAAAGAAAATGGCCATTTTGAGACAAAAAATTTGAATTGAGTTTTTCAGATTTTTTTTAAATGTCAAACTCCGCCTATTTGAATTCTATTGCATCAAGGAACCTCTGTACCAAGTTTGATGAAAATCAGACGAAAACTGTGGATTTGTATAGGGAACAATCATGTATATATTTACACACATCCATTTTTATATATATAGATTCAAATACAAAAAATACAAAGATCACAAGATCACTCTTTTAAAATAGGTACAAAAATGCCTTCAGGGACATACTGGAGCTAAAAACCCAAAACTGAGGGAAGTTTAGACACAAGGGCAGATTTTCAAACCTCCCCGCCCTCCCACGCTTCCTTGAAATATAATATTTAGTTTCCAACTAATAGACTGGCAGATAAATATAAACCATTTCCAAACTTTTCTTGATATTACACTTTATATGAATGGGTTAAAATGAGCGACATTAGTCAAATTTTTAACAAATTGAGCTAAACATGGATTTAGGTTGCTCTTTAGTTCCTCCATTAAGTGTACTGATTGCACACACAAAAAATAGGAGGGGGGGGGGGGGTATATTGGCTACTAGGAAGGCACGGAAATTGTCCACTAACCAAAATTTTTACAAAACCTTTGATTACTCAAAACTATATTAAGACAATTTATACCCAAACCATACCTCCTTCTCCCACAACTGTTCATTAAATTCTCCAAGTTGTGATAATCCTGAATGAAATTTATATTCATTAAGTTTTTAGAATTTAAAAATAAAATATAGGATTTTAACTGGCTTGATGAAATTTTTAGTAGCAAAATAATTTTTAATAAAAAAAACTTGCAACCCAAATAGAAAATATGGATTTAAGAATTATTTACCTGTTGGTGGTTGAGGTGCAGCAGCCTGAGTTTGTTCCGGTTGAGCTTGCATTCCTGGCTGTGGAACTACACCAGGTTGTATGCCTGGCTGTGCAGCATTTGGCTGCATCTGTTGAGCTTGATGTTGACCATAATATTGGCTGTAATAAGCGGCCCAAGCAGCAGCATCTAGGCAAAACTTTTAATTAGCATAATTGTGGATCACTGAAAATATAATTTAAGAAACATATGCATGGTCAGTCTATCATGGGTGATCTATGGATTAAATCTGTCAAAATCAACAAACCCCTTTGTAAAATTAGTACAAGTTTCGTGAAATTTTATCAGTTTTCTTTGAGAAAAAGTAAATTAACATAGAATTGGAGGACACTATGAAGGAAATAAGTTTACAGTAGAGCAGATAAACTAGGCCTAAATTAACCAAGCTCTCTAATGTTCCAAATTATTTCTGAGTATTTGATATGGAAAATTCAAATGAAAACATATTTGGTGAATGTGCGTTGGAGCAATAAACAGGAAAAAATATTGAACTTGGATTGAATTAACGGATGAAAAAAAAAGGGGGGGGGAGGGGGTAAAATTATATCTTCCAATTAACTACTAACTTTGTTAAAACACACATTTGCTGCATTCTAATAAGAAAATATTTTTTTTTAGAAAAAACTGAATATTTTAGTGTATAGTCTGTTAGCAACAACCCTAAGTTCCCTGCCCAATTAATGCAGGCTGTTCTTAACAGGTATGGGTAATCAGTGTCAGGGTTTCTTTCAGGCATCTCTTCGGGGGGGGGGGGGGGAGAACTCAGTTTATACTAACATACAAAAAAGAAATTAATTACAGTAAAAATAATAGAAAAATAAGCAAGTAAGTGTTGAACAAATAAATATAAAAGTAATAACGAAAATTTTAAAACATACATCATGGGGAAGGGGCGGGGGGAGCATCAAAGGTAGCCTGCAATTGCATTCTAGAATGTCAATTTTGGAAAACTACCGGGGGGATTTGAACCCCTTCTTTTTCCCTTGAAGTTATTAAAATTCGTCTACAGCTTTTCTTTGGTGGGGGGGGGGGGGGTGACTTTTAGGGAGAGTGCTGAGCTGCATCAATTTCCATAATGTTATAAAAGATAGTCTACTTGAGAAATTATTCGTTAACTTCATCCGTTTACACAACGTCGTCAAATATATGGCTTGAAATTGATTAATCATGACTTCAATTTTGAAAATGTTTTTGATGAGAATATCAAATCGCATTCCCAGGGCTCGGAGTTCAAATTTTAAAATTCCAGGACGTAATTTTTATAAAATTCCAGGACATTATTCAGCCAGGACTTTTGGAGCAGGTGGCACCCACAATACATAACCGTACATGGTATAGCAATTTTAAAGGCTTATTTCACTTATCCTTTTTTTTCTGGAAATAAGTATCTTGAATACACTAATTTTATACACTGGAGATCAATGAAAATTATGATCTCCGGCTAGCAGATGAAGCCATTAGATGTCATTAAGGAATATAAAGAAAAAAAAAAAAAAAAAAAATAAAATCCACAACCACTGCTGCTCCCCCCCCCTCCCCTCAAGAGAGTTCCAACGTTTTCCAAATGTTTTCAAAAAAGTCTCATTATAAAAAGTAAATAAATTTTCATGCAAATTACATAAACAGAAAAAAAAAAAAAAAACATATTCTGTGCATGATATGTCATCAATAATTTAAGATTATAGTTAGCATGCTTTTTGCTAAACCAACTAAGTGTTTTCTAAATGATTATGATAGTTATGAATTAAAACTTAATGTTTAACGATGCATTCAACATGTTCAATGCACAGATAAGTCAACTGTTGGTCCATCCATGGAACATTGCAACAGTTTTTCTTCATCAAGAGCATTGCTTGAAATAAAGTCCAAAATACGAATCGTCGCACGATATTCGTCGTTTCATCAAAATGTAAAACATAATACGTAAAGCCCACATCGCGAAAAAGGTGTGATTTCAAGTATGGTGCTAAACCAAAATTAACATATCTAACCCTTTTTTCAGACAATTGTATCCCTTTCGCAATTGCAGAATCTTCAAAAACAGATGGAAAAAGTTCTGCTAGATCCCCAAGCGACGAAAGAGAAAAGGTTTCTTTAATGCTTTCTAAAATTAAAACTGCTTCTGCTTTAAGAATTTTGTCAGCATATGCCGTCGGTATCCACTTCAAGCCATTTTTTAACACAACTTTTACAATTCCACTTGAGTTACTTTCAGGCTGACTGCTAAAAGTTAAAAAGGATTGGTTTTCATTGCTTTTGGTTTTGCTTTTATGCTTCTCACCATCAGCATGCGATAGCAGTGCTGCAAATCTCATGTTTGCAATGCTAAATTCTTTCTGGCAAACAAAGGCAGAAAGTTTACTTTTTTCTGATGCAGAACACCATGTTTTAATCATATCTTCATTCCGATCCTCGTTGTCCAAACAAGAAGTAAACAAGAAGTTGAAAATATAGTGTCTCCCGGCATTTTTTCAAATTTACGTTAGGTACCCGATCACCAAAGATTAGCATCAGCAGCGACCGAAAATGCAAACCGTCCAATCACCAACGACGCGCCGGCGATGCGCGATGCCATGTGAAAAAAGAATGCTATTACAGCGCATGCGCTAAATCTGTTCTCCGATCTTGTGATCAGTGGAGAAGGGGACTGGTTTTAACGGCTGTTTAACCACGCTACCAAGCGCGGCAATGAGAAAATACAAACATTCTTGCCGATTCTGCGCTTTTTTTTAAATAATAGAAAGTATTGCTTGAAATTCCAGGAATCTCAGGACATTGAGTGCAATTCAAGGACATTCCAGGACATGAAAAAAAAAAAAAAAAAAATCAGGAATTCCAGGACAACTCCGAGCCCTGCATTCCTTTTCCTCTACTATTATCAAAGATTGTCGACAATTGCATTTTTATAACTAAAATTATAAAGCTTTCGAGGGGGAGGGGGTGCATCGAGACCCAATTCTTGTCTCAAACTCTTTCTCAAACATGGCTTGTAATTGCATTTTTTGGTATTTCAATTTTAGAAAAATCTGGGAGGACAGTCTATGGACCCGTTCTCTTTCCTTAACGTCCAAAATTGGTTTACTAGTGGGCTTTCAGGACTTAAATTTCGAAAATTTTAAGAGGGAAAATCCTAAACCCATCCTTTTCTCTAATGAATCAAAATGCAACAATACTGCCTTTCAAGATTTCAATTTCAAAAACTTTTTCACGGTACCACAATCTTTAATTTCGTTCGATCTCACTTTCCTGGGATTCCCCCTGCCAAACCCTGTCCATTTCTCTAATGTCAACAGAGATGATCAGTAATTGTGGTATTAGTCTTTCAATTTCAGAAATATTCTGGGGACCTCCTCCTCTCTTAATCCAAAATTGACCTACAATTGCGTATCCAGAGCTTAAGTTTCGAAGATAGAGTTTTGAACTGCATCTCTTACATAACTTCATCAAAAATAGTCTGTATTTGCGCATTTAGAGCTTCAATTTGAAAATTTTCCTGGAAGAGTGCCTCCAAATTCCCCTGAACGTTGTTAAATTTCGTAACAAAATTCGTTTAGGACTTTAATTACGAAAGTTTGAGAGGGGAAAATCCTTTTATGCCCAGGATGATTCATCTTATTTCTATTTATCTTTGTTTTTAAAACATAATCCATCCTATGTATGCTCTTCATTCATTTTAGTAATAATCACTTTCTAATTTTATAAGCTGGATAAACTCTTTTTTTCACAACAAAGATCTATACAACTACTGTCGGCCCCGCTTAAACGAATACTGTCGGTTCCAAGAAATATTATTCAATTAAGCGGGGATCTTTAACATTGCGTCTCTGACACGGTTCTGGAATGTTTTATTCGTATAAGTGGGGTATTCGTTTATCCGTTACCCGATTAAGCGGGGACGATAGTATGTGTTAAAAAATTGAGGGTCACCAAAACCTATACCTCAACACTCAAATTTTGAATTAGTAGCCAATGGCTACTAACACCCCACAAAATGGTAGTCAAATTTCAGAAAATGGTAGCCAAACTTAAAATTAAAAAAAAAGCGTAAAATGTGTATTTAGAAAAATATATTTAAATTTTAAAGCAATAATGTAAAGCTCAATGTTTATATAAACAATGTTCTAAACTGCTACCTTTACGTTTCTTAAAAATAGATGCATGATTAAACATCATACATCATTCATTGCTCAAATATATTGTCAAAAAGGTTAAAATTACTGTCTAAAATTTTTTTGTGCGACCTCCGCCATATCTGCGCATGCGCCAAGTCTCTTCGGATTTTCTCGAAATAGGGGGAAAAGTAGTAAGGGAACAAAAGCTGAAGGCATCGGGAAGTGAGCATCCTAAACCTATCTCCCCTTTTTCAGATAGAAGCGTCCGTGGCTGCTAGGCGCACAAAACGCAAAAAAGTTAAGTAAACATATGAATTTCAAAAATTTTAAAACTCAATGACATTTTTGTTTTCTGAAATATGATTTGTTTGAAATAAGGAAGCACTTAGTTCTAAACAGAAATATTACATGAACAAGTAATATATGCTTTGCAGTTTGTTCTCAGTCTTTAACTAAATTTTAAGATAAAGAAGACAGCATAAATGATAAACATAAATAATTACAAGTATTTTAAAATTCATTTCTCCCAGATGTTAGAAATATAAATTTGAACAGTATAAAAATGAGTAATTTCTAAGTCACAATAATTTTTTTATATAATGATACTGGAATATCATATGTTATAAATATTTAGATATGATTCCATTTCAGGTAAGTGCATTATGTAGTTATTACAGATAATCAATCTTTGGCTAATTTCATATGATTATTGTTATCTAACTACTATTAAAAAAAAACCTAAGCTCATGGGTATAATTGAAATTTTTAGTGAAGAACAGCATTTTCAATGTAACTTGCTAAAAATCAAGAATAAAGTTTGATTATACCCATATTTAAATGTTCAAAATTCAATAAACAAGTTCTAACTTGCTCTTATGAAGAAAAAAAATATTTCTTTTGTTATTTGTTTTTGATACTTGTTCACAAAAAAAAACATTTCAATAAAGTTTAAGTTTGGACAGTATGGTTTAAACTTGGGCCAACCCCTATTGTAAGACACTTCAAAAATATTTTATCTGATTTTTTTTAGTATGTATAGCAAGAGCAAACATTCAAAATTTGGTAAAAACCCGACCTTTGGTCTCAAAACAGTTCTCTTTCTTTTTTGGTTTTAATAACATAGTATAAACAAGCAGCAAAATATTCTTAAGTAAAAAATGATTATTAAACAAAAGAATAATGTGAGCCAAGATATAGATGGTAGCAGATAATAAAATCCCTCAAAACTTCCACAATAATTTAAATATTATCAGGATGTAAAAAGATTGAGTTTTCAAACGAGGCCGCAATTTTCGTCGAATCACGCGTTTCTTTGTTGGAATGGGCGTCGAACTACACTTCTAAGGTTCATGTCACATGATATGAACGACGAATTAAAATTAGGTTAATTAGTAAATAAATTGCAAAATTAATACATAAAATGGGCCGAGTTACGGTAGTAGATAATAAGAAGCCTCAAAGATTCCAAAATAATTGA
Organism: Uloborus plumipes; assembly: GCA_038373865.1. NCBI lineage: Eukaryota > Metazoa > Arthropoda > Arachnida > Araneae > Uloboridae > Uloborus > Uloborus plumipes. The sequence goes on along the minus strand of JAXGGA010001378.1, from coordinate 117,272 downwards.
GATATTTTTAGGATGCGAAAGGATTGAAATCCCGAACAAGGTACGCAACTTTCGGCGAGGCACATGTTATTTTGTGCGCACGGGCGGCAAATCACGTGTTTTTGGTTAACATTATATGATTTGAACAAGCAACTAAAATAATGAAAAAAAAAAAAAAAAAACAATCAATGAATGAAGTGAGACATGTCGTGGTAGCAGATAGCATAAGTCTCAAAAGTTCCAAAATAATAAGTATTATCCAGGATGCAAAAAGATAGATAGCTCAAACACGGCCCGCATATTTCGGTGAGCCACGTGCTTTTTGGTGGCATGTTTCTATGGTTAATATTACAATGAGCAATTAAAATTATATTAATAAATACATTACAAAATTACTGTATAAAATGAGTCGAGTGACGTTAACAAATAACAAAACGCCTCAAAACTTCAAAAACAATTGAAACATTATCAAGATGCAAAAGGATTGAAATCTCAAACCAGGTGCACTATTTTTGGCGAAGCACGTGTTTCTATTAAAGAAGCGATTTATTTTCCTTAATTGTCTAAATGTATTTTGATGCAAATGAGCCATATTTTGTCCCATTCATATGTTTTGTGAAGAAAACTTTATTTCCAAACGGTCATTTCCGAAAACGGCAACGGTCATTGCGAATATGAACAATCTAAAACGCGACGTCATTTTGGAAACGCGTTTTTATTCGAGTGCTGCGTGCGAGGCTATAAATAACCATTTATACTGAGAAAAAAAGTAAAAGAACGAACTTTAAGTCAGAAATGCACAATTTACTAAATCCTGCAAGAGATTTTTCCGTTTTTAGGATCGCGTGTTTAGTACAGCGGAGTTATCGAAATTGCAAATTTTGAAACAAATTTGCTGCCGCGATTTTCCCTTCAGTTTTTTTTGTAATGTTGCGCAAGTTGTATCGTTAACAATACCTCCCCTTACTCCCCAATTTATTGCCGAACTTTTAGTGGACAAGAGGACAATACCTTCGTCCCTGGCGATCTCACATCCGAATTTTAAGTGGATGAGAGTATAATATCACTCCCCTTTTACGCCCCCGGCGATCCGACTGCCGAATGTTTAGTGGACAAGAGGATTTGGGAAAAGGTCACATGTCAAGGTTAAAGTCGGGAAAGGGGTGTAACATTTTTGAATGGTAGCCACGTTGGCGACCTCAGTGAAAATAATGATCGCCAAATCGTGGAAATTGGTTGCATTTGGCGACTGGCGACCGCGAGTGTTGACCTATACCAAAACCTCATATTGCTTCCCACCCTTGTCAAGTATGTTTGACCTCATGATAGACAACAGCATTGTTTCATTATGAATTATATCATAATGGTCTCGGTTTTTCTATCTATTGCCCTTTTATGGGAACAGAATAAGGAAATTAAGTTTTTAAAACATATATCCTCCCCAGGGAGCACATGGGGATTTATTTAGGGAAGGGTCAAGCCAGTTATTAAGGCAAATTTACAAATTGATAATTCAAAATGTTAAAGTTTTTACTGAGAGAAGGTGGTTCTCAATTTATTTGGGAGGGGAGAGAGGTAGTCCACACTCCCTTGGCAACTGCTGATCTTGCTTCTGGTTTTGTAGGAGGTCATTATCAAAAAGGTGGGGGTGGGGGGTGCAATTTTAGGGCTCAAATGGGGGTTGGGCAAATTTATCGAAAAAAGTCCCCGAAATGCATTTTTAGGCCACCCCTATGATCCCCCCTCCGGATTCTCCAAGTGCCCCCCCCCCCGGAGCAAAATGTCTGAAAGAAACACTGATCAGTGTCCTACTGTACTTTGAAGTATTTCAGTACTAGCTGATATTTACTAACTTTGCTCATTTTATTAAAAGGCAACAATGTTGATATTAAAAAAAAGTTCTTATTTTTAAGATCAGGGATTGTAACATTCAAGGCTAACACTCAATTTTACAAATCTAAATTACACATTTTAACAGCCTTTTAAACACCTTTTCTAAATTCAGAGACCTATAATCCTATACATAAAAAAATTTACATTGACATTTGCTTTATTCCATACTATTTTAACCCTTCACTGCATGGTGTGCTTGATCTAGTACAAACCAAAAATAACCTCATATATTCCTCTGATTTTTAAATACAGTTAAACTGAGCTTTGTGCCCCTTTTGGAACATTGCTATAACAGTTTAGTGTGATTTTTATGCACTAGTCTAAGTATTACAGTTCTTGCTCTTGAAAAATAGAGTGTCTGCATTACAGTAAGAAGTGTGCTTAATCATTATTTCCTCTGTTCTAAAAATGTTTAAATATATATGCTGTACTTAGTGGCAAAAATTTGTTCCACTTATGGCACAAAACACATTGTAGATTATTAAACTTATCAGTAAAAGCATATACTATGCGCTTTGTACCATATGTGAAACAAACAGTTAAAACATCATTTTTGGCGCAAATTTTTAAGATTAATTTTTTTCTTCATTTTTCCTGAATGCAGGGCTATTTAAAGGTAACAGATGATTTTTTTTCATGAAAATATAAAAAATCGTGCAGTGAAGGGTTAATTATAATGAACAGTACATTCAGTCACTTCTCCAAGTAAGATTAGGAATGGTATGATACTAAAACTTGAAAGAGCAGGTTCCTCTGAACCATCAAGCTATATTCGCAAAACAAATTTTTTGTCTTTAACTTTCTTTGCCTCGTGATTCGGTGTTCAGAACTCAATTAAGTGCAACGAAATTTAAGCAATTATATGTTGGAAGTTATGTTCTGGCAGAAGTTTAAGACTTCTGTTTAATTTATTATCTATAGAACAGCTAGTTTCTGAAATAAATTCATTTTATAAATATGTTTTCTATACTTACTTGGATCAGCCGCAGGAGCAGCTTGTCCTTGCCACGGCTGATAAGCATTGGTCCAACCTTGAGGAGCATATGGCTGAGCTTGATTAGGAGCTTGTGGGCTATATGAATGAACAATTTAATGTTACTAAAGGTTTTATTTTATAAAAATAAAATATTTAGAGCTTTGTAAATAATAACCTAGTTTTATTGTAATTTTATTTTTTTCAGTTTTAGAATTAAACTAAAAAAATATTAATTCACTGTTTATTTTATTATCATTATTATTTACAGAATTAATTGGGATGAAATAAAACTAAAGTCAGAAAATATACTAAATAATGTTCCCAAATAAAAAGTATCTTCTTTTAAAAATTAAGTTTTAAGGGAATCAAACACTTTTTATCAAGAAAAAAGTAGTAACCATATACAAGTTCAGTTTCTTTGTTGAAACTTAGATTACACAAACTTTTAGTGCATTGTTCTTTGGTCAAGACAACTGATTTTAAAGTTCCTTGGGAGGTCCTTTTAATCGGATTCAACTGTATTATAAAAACATCGACAATAAAACAGGATTGGCAAAAACCTGGGTTAATTTGAAAAACCCATGAACCTAGGAGTTTTCTAAGACCTTCCTTCCTCCTTGAAAAATATTACTCAAGATTTTCTGGAAATTTGTGATTGTTACGTTGAAATCAGAATTAGTTGTCATCAATAAATGTTTCATAATATTTTTCCTTGAATAGTGAATGCTAAAAAAAGTATCTTAAGTAAATAAGGAAATTCCCAAAGCAATATTGTGACTTAATTTTCTTATGAAAGAATTGGTAGTTTTAATGAAATTTAGTTTTGGATAGTGTGGTAAAAACCAGCGATTTTTACCGCAGTGTCTGAAACCTTCCCAACCGTGATTGAAATAAGATTCTTTGTTGATGGAAATAAAGAACTTGTTATATAAGTAATAATTATTTACTTACAATTGCTGCTGTTGTGGAAACTGGGGTTGAAAATTCTGCTGATTTTGTGGATTTTGGGATTGTATCTGAAAAAAAAAAAAAGAAAAAATGTCCAGCTTATTTCAGACATCAAAAACTACTCACATCATGAAAAAAACCTTTAAAATAATTTCAGAAAAAAAAAAAAAAAACTGTACCCATTATGAAATAAAGTTTGTTTACATGTGTGCATGAAAGAAAAACTTTAGCTGCTTCTTAATTCAGCAGTAAGTTATGTTGGAAAGATAAAAAACAAGAGATGAGAAATTATATAACTTTTCTTTAGCTTAGCTTTAATCACAACTTTTAGTTCGAAAACAGAAAATGTGCAAGAGCTATCAGTTGAAATAAATAGTTGAAACAAACAAACTTTTCTGCAAATGGTGTTCATCATATTTTCTATGTCTGAGTGATGAGATTTTGATTTTCTTAGACTTTTATGCATAGTAGCTTCTGCAGAAAAGTTATTTCCATTAACTTTTAGCTTAAGATATTTTTTGTTTGTAATATGTTTAAAACAAAATCATTTTGAAACCAAACAGCTTATGGAAGAAAAGAAAGCTAAGTAACATAGGATAGTTTTCAGATGATGACAACAATAAAAATGTTTACAAAAATAATCCTAATAACTTTAACATTCTCAAATTCTTAGAACTAAGAAAGATTGATTCATACATACCACAGTGCCGACTCCCCCAATTCTTTCATTTATAAGGTCTTTGGCATGCTCTATTTGTGGAGGTTGGCCTTTTATGACAAACACTTTTTCTTGCGCATTGGGAGGAGGCAATGCAGAAAGAGTAACATAAGCTCCAGATACTTGATTAATGTTTTTTACAGTTTCACCGCCTAAAGTATATAAAAAATTTTAAGAATATTTTGCATGAAACTGTGAGTAAACGCCTAAAGCTTTTTTTTCCTTTGATTTAAATCAGTATAATCTATCAAACAGTTCAAAACTAAATTACTGATTAAAAAGACATGAGCAAATTTTTGTGCTTTAGTGGACTATTACCAACACAAAGTCCTTCGAATATAATTCTAAAATAGCTTGAGAATGCTGTTTATGTTTTGACATTAACAAAGTAAAATTATACATGAATAAATTTCTGAAAAATAGCACAGCACAGTGAGTTGGCTAGAAAAAGTACAGTAGTTGCGTTTTGGTATTTTGTAGGACTCAATAACATCCGTGCCCCTCTTAACGTTGATGTAAAAGTTTTTCACTTGGTTCTCAGATTTTGGATATGTCGTCATAATTAAATGAAGAAAAATGTGAATGACTATTCATTCATTTTCTTCAACCTCTGATGACACGCAATTTCATCAAGGAACCAGATTTTTGAACACTGTACTGATAATTTTAACAAGCTAATCCAGAAAGACAAAAATGGACAAAATAAAACAAAAAACATTGAAAATTATCTTTGAAGCACAGTGACTACAATTACATATTAACTTTCTAGTAGGATCTATCAATCTTCAGTAGTTTTCAGCAGTCATAATGAAAATAATTTTCAACTCAGGCAAACATTCTTAGTTGTATATTATTTATTGTAAAAAAGAATTGTTCAAGTTGGCATCTCTGGACCTTCTGTTCAGGACACTTTATAAAGGATTTTATAATTTTTGATAATTCATGAATTGTTTCTTCATTTATAAATACCGTAAAATCCTGAAAGTAACCCCCCCCCCCCCCATCGATTATAAACCCCTCCCCTTTTTCGGAAAAAGTGAAATTTCTCTTATCCTGAATATACTGTATAAAAAATCTCGATTATAACCCCCCCACCTGAAATTTATCAGTTTAGTTTTGAAAATAGGGGGTGTTATTTTCAGGATTTTACAGTACTTTGCACAAAGAGTAAATTAGAAATACAAACCCTTTCCAATGACTAGGCCACATTTATTAGCTGGTACTGCATAGTGTATTTCAGGTACATCTGGTCTGTTTCGAGGGTTATTCCCAAAATTTTGTCCACTACCATCATTGGCTCTTCCTCTTCCTCTACCTCGACCAACATTTTGTTGATCTCGAACCTGAAATAAATAATACATTATACTTTAATTGTAATAAAAAGCAGCCTTACACATTTAACAATTAGTGAATAAAAATTTAATTTGAAAGTATGTAATAGTTTTAGTATATAATAGTTTTTCCTTCAAATTTTCCAAACAAAAGAGTGATTTATTTAAGTCAGTACATAGAAAAATCTTAATTGAATTAGAATAAATGGGCCGGAAACCCATCATGTTGATCAAAAACTCGCAAGACATGGTTATACTGGGAATTAACAAAACAAACTCTTAAATAAGCAAATTTATCGTTTATTGTGATGAAAATATTGTATAACAAAATAAGAGCTGTAAGCACATGCAGTTTGATATTCTGCTCTCCGGCTATGGGGCAGTACATTGTACGTAGAATTGTTTACAAGTCATTAAAAAATACTTTCTTATACTATTTCTTAGCAAATAATAGGTCTGACTTTTGAAAATGTTTTATTTTTATCATCCAGCTGGAGTGGTTTTAGGCTGACACTCCTCAAGTGCACCATGTTTGTTGATCAGAATACAAGAGAATTTGCTGTACTTGAGAATGCAAGTAAGGGCCTGTCTGGCTCAAAATGGAGGGGGGGGGGCGTCATTTGGGTTATGGAGGGTGGCTAATTTTTTGCAACAAGTAACATAAAAACAATATTACATAAAATAATGCCTTTTAAGCTTTTCAAAATTGTACTACATAATAAAATATAGAAGAAAATTATTTTTAATTTAAATGATTACGTCCACGGAACCCTTGAAACCAGAAACTGTAGAGCAATTAACAGTATATTCCATTTAACTTGAAATTTCTTACGAAATAAATAACTTACATTGAAACACATTTCGTTAATCATTTCGTGAACAACTTTAGTTGCTTTAGAATGAAGTAAGTAGAATGTGACTACTTTTAATATTTCTAGTGTTAAAACTTACACAAAAAAGTCAGTTTTAAACATCTACAGGGCCAGGAATTTCTTTTAAAGTGATACCTTATTTAATAGAGTTATGGGTATAAAATAAGTTCTTGTTACATTTTTAAATCTGATAACACTATTTAACTTATTTCTAGAAGTTGATCAAGATTACCATAAAAAGTTCAGGATTATAAAACATCTTGATATTTAACAAAAAAAATAAATAAATAAATAAAAAAGAAGCTGAAATCTTATAATTGATTTCTTAAATATGAAGTGCCTTTTCTTTGCACATCCACTTTTGATGGAAGATATTAAGTTTCAATTTCATTTCTTACTTAAAAGAAAATACTTATTTTTACTTCAATGCCTTCTCAAATAAAATTCCAAAATTAAACATATTAAATATTTATTTAAAATATAAATTCTGACTGATAAATTAAGTAAGGAAGAATGCATGTACAACATGACTCTCACAACATTCAACTTAACTTTAAATTTTTTAAATTACGAATGTTTCAATATGTATTATAATATTGAGGTATAATGTAAATAGAAACTAATTTCTAGTCAAATTAATCTCTGATTTAATATTTGATTACATCAGTTGGTTTTATTAAACATCAACTTAACTGTAAAACATGCTCTTTATATTAAAAGCAATACGTCATACTCTTGATTTCCGGTAAAAAAACGGAAAGTGTCTGCTTTTCTGGACTACCACAAAGCAAACAAACCAAAAAAAAAAAAATTAAATAAATATATAATAATAATAACTGAGTCAGTTAACTATAAATGTTGTACAACAATAAAAATATTAAAACATATGGAGTATCTACTTATATTAAAAACTGAGTATCTTTCTAACTATCTTTCTAACTATCTTTCTTTCTAACTATCTTTCTTTCTAACTATCTTTCTATGTCACGCTTCTTTCTCCTGAACGCCAATGAACTGAAAGTCGAACCAGGTACCGATAGATAGGTAATTTTTCAAGCTTCATTAGTTTCAATCTATATAATTATACGATTTTAATTAGCGAAGATATCAATTAATAAGTAGTCAAGTTTAAAGCGATTAAGCCTAATAAATGATTAAATATGAAATCCATTCTTGCATTGCAAAACGTGGTTGCCATGCCATGAAACAATAATAAAAATGAAAATGAGAATTTTGAATGAAGGCTTAACTAAATCAAACACGAAACTTATAAGCGGGCGACTTACATAGTATTTTTATCGCTAGCTACTTGTAATATTTTGAAACATTCATTTGTTGAAGAGCCATCTACTTATATTAAAAACTGAGTATCAATGTCTGCTTTTTCTCCTTTGAGCGAGCTGAACCAAGGGCGGATCCAGCTTCTGGTTAAGGAGGGGGTCATTTTCGGAAAGGGGGGGTCAAAGTGCAATTTTTGTGCGAAAATGGGGGGGTTTGGCAGTTTTTTCGTAAAAAAAGTCCCAAAAATGCAATTTTTTGCTATATTTGGTCGGTTAAGGGGGGGGGGGGGTCATGATCCGCATGACCCCACTCTGGATCCGCGCCTGAGCTGAACTTACTGAAACTTTCCTCACCATCTTGAAGGCGCGAAGCATCTCAATAATTCGAATGATTTTTTTTATACAGGAAAAAAGTAAAGGCGTGAAGCGCCTGTTAGCGAGCCGCCTTGGCGGGGAGTAGTTTCTTGACATTTTCCTCACTACTTTCAGGGCACGAAGTGCCCGTGCAACGCCGGGCCACGTTCGTGGTACGTCTTGAAATCGAATGAACATTAAATTATATCAAATAATATAATTTCAGAATGAGGTAAAAGTTAGAGAGGGGGGACGTTATGCATCAGCATGCCGCAGGAAGCTAATCTAGCTGCCCTGGCAGCTAGTCTACTTTTATATTAAAAACTGAGTATCTTTCTAACTATCTTTCTTTCTATCTTTCTATGTCACGCTTCTTTCTCCTGAACGCCAATGAACTGAAAGTCGAACCAGGTACCGATAGATAGGTAATTTTTCAAGCTTCATTAGTTTCAATCTATATAATTATACGATTTTAATTAGCGAAGATATCAATTAATAAGTAGTCAAGTTTAAAGCGATTAAGCCTAATAAATGATTAAATATGAAATCCATTCTTGCAAACCGTCGTTGCTATGAAACAGTGATAACAATGATAATGAGAATTTTGAATGAAGGCTTAACTAAATCAAACACAGAACTCATAAGCGGGCCACTTACGTAGAATTTTTATCGCTAGCTACTGGTAATATTTTGAAACATTTATTTGTTGAAGAGCCATCTACTTATATTAAAAACTGAGTATCTATGTCTGCTTTTTTCCTTTGAGCGAGCTGAACTTACTGAAACTTTCCTCACCATCTTGAAGGCGCGAAGCATCTCAATAATTCGAATGATTTTTTTATATAGGAAAAAAGTAAAGGCGTGAAGCGCCTGTAAGCGAGCCGCCTTGGCGGGGAGTAGTTTCTTTAAATTTTTTTCTCACTACTTTCAGGGCACGAAGTGCCCGTGCAACGCCGGGCCACGTGCGTGGTATGTCTTGAAATCGACTGAACATTAAATTATATCAAATAATACAACTTCAGAATGAGGTAAAAGTTAGAGAGGGGGACGTTATGCATCAACATGCCGCAGGAAGCTAATCTAGCTGCCCCGGCAGCTAGTAGTATCATATTGTATGCATTTATCATGAATTCAATGCCAAAACATCAATATGTGCAGTAGACCAAGCTTCGGCAGAAGCTTTGGTATTAGGCCAAACTGCGCTTTGTACAATCTCTAATTTAAATATATGCGATAATAGCACTTTTAAACCATTATTATTATATGCATACTTCTTAGAAAAATTAACACAGGTTAGGCTTAGCATGAAAAGATGCTTCAGCAAGTGTTCAGCAGTGTGTGTGTCCCAAAAGTGTCCAGCAGGAAAAGATCAATCCTGCTGTGAGAATACTTTTCTCCACAAGCATCCACCCTCAAAGGAAAAGTTAAGCATTTTGCAGTACGAGTCTCATAAATCCTAAGTGATTCGGGCTCACACACCACCTTTGATTATCCGGATATTCATAACCATTATGACATAAGGACATGCACCTTTTACATCCTTGTAAGAATAATAAAAAGTATTGGGATATTCCACGAAAACGCCACCATTTTGTCCCACATGTGACGCTTATATATATCATTAAAAAGTAGTAATTTTAAATGGAACTATGGTCTTCACAATTATTTAAGCAAAAACTTCCACGAAATTATCCCTAAACATTTTAACCTACTCTTTGTAATTTTGATACATTTAAGGGGAAAAAAAATAGTGCTTTCGTTTTTCAGAGTTTTTGTTGTTCAGATTCTTAAATGATTGATGATAGCTAAAGTGAGTCACTAGGCTCAAATTAGCTATTGCTCCAAAAAAGTTAAAAATAACACCATGTTATGTTTCAAACATCAAATTAAAAAATCCAAATTATAAGTCAATCATCATGGTACACATGATTTGTGACTAAAAAGAAGCAATAACTTTCGACAGATACTCAACCTGAAGCTTATGGGTCAAAAGTGGCAAATCAAGCTTTTGTGAGTGGCCTAGTACAAGTCAAACACTTGACAAGCAATGATAAAAACATATTTGAGCAGATGCATGATGAAACAGCTTTTTTCCTGGCCTGTGAACAAGCATTAGTAATTTGAATGAAAAGATCTTTGTGTTGTAAAGTAAAAGAAAGCATTGTTGACTCGCATTAATTTCCAGAGTGCTGCACATATGCCTTGGGGGGTGTGGGGATGTAAAAAGCGACCCGCTTCCTAATGCAAGAGTTTTGTGGGACATCTTTTCTGTCAACTCTTTTGCCTTGAAAAAGGGGCACCTTGTAATATGGAAATATCTGTTTGCAGCACTGAAAATTGGTGCGATTTATTGTTTTAGTATATATATATTTTTAAATTTGTAATTTGGTTTGGTCCTGGGAACTATTTTAGATGAATTGAGTGATATTATAAATTTTCATGCTCTAGCTTATGTGAAACATTACATACATGACCCAAGACCGAAAACAAAGAGCTGAGTACCACTTGATTTGGAACATTCAAACAGGAATCACTAAACTAGAGACAGACAAACCTGCATAATCAGTATCAGAATAATAAATCTGATACACAATCTGCTAATTAATAACTGAAATTAAAATTAATTTCTAAAGTTTTTTTGACTTTAAATGCTAGTTAAATGATATGCAAGCCTGCCTGTAATTAGAGAGTTTAAATATTCACCAGTACACTTTGGATGAGGTCGTTTATGAATGTGCTGGCAGCCTGGATTTGCTCTGGACTTCCTGATACAACACAAACTTTATCTTCTGGACTTTCATCTTTAACATTTAAGAACTGTACACGTGCACCAGAATCTTGCTGGATTTTTTTAATCATATCACCTCCTTTGCCAATAACAACACCTACAGCTTGTTTTGGGACCATTATCTGAAAATGTACAAGTATATAATATAAACACTTGAAAGAGAAGACAGTTACAATGCCATATTAGTTATATCTGTAAGGGTATTAAAGCTATAATTTTATATACACTTTAGTAAATAAATTTAAAAGTTAAACAACATTTTAAAATATTAGATAGAGCAATGTAATTATTAAAAAAGAAAAAACAAACTCACTTCATGTGTATTACCAGAGCCACCACCAGGCCTTTGTCCACCAGGAGCACTTCCGTATTCGTTAGTTCCTTCAAATCCACCTCTCTGAATGCTCTACAAGAAAAGTAAGAATTACTCCATTCAATCAATACAACTACGTTAGAAAACATTTCAAGTAAAATATTAAGATTTTCTAAAAATATATCAGGGTGCATGTACAATAACTATGCTTAATGCACAGATTACGTACACAAGCATATACTACGACCTTGCATAATTCAGGAAGCAGATTTTAACTTTAACCCCTGCTCAGTAGTTTTAACAAGGGCTGCAGAGTCTGATAAAGAAATTACCGACTACAATAAAGTTTACGACTATAATGCTTACTCCACACAACTGGCAAAAGCTAAGGACTGGGGAGACGGAGGGGGGGGGGGGGAGATAACCAACTTTGTAACTACTGTAATTTTAAAGCTTACAACGTTTAACCCAAAATTAGACTGACTGACCCCTTCTTCAAAACCAAAACAATTCTGTGATGGCATCACTGTGGATTACTTCAAGCTTTGATATATTATAAGCTTAATGTGAAAGACTTAGTAATTACTTCATCCAGCATATGCATGCATGTTAAGCAGGCTAGTTTTAATTCAATGCAGCTCAAACATAAAACATTCTACTAAAATGACACTAAAAGAATACATTTTAATAGCATACATACCTCAAGTTCTTTTTCTGTAATCAAATCCATAACTAGTTGTTTAGCATACTATTGAAAAAATACAAGGAACATCACATTTAGCAATGCAAATCTTTTTTAATATAATAATGTAAAATATAAAAATAAAATAGTGCAATCAAAATCTTTAGAAACTTCATCAGACTTTTTGGAAACCTCCCTTCAATACCAGATAATTGTTTTAGCATCAATTTGTAGGCTTGAAAAATAAAGTAGAAATAAAAATATGGGCCCAAACCGTGAAATTTTAAAGTTTTTTTTTCTGCTTTAAAAAACCTAGGATTTGAATGTGACAATATACAGTGAAGATGAAAGAGAGCGGGTAGACTTTGCTGGACAAAATCCATTTTATTTTACACAATTGCACAGCAAAAGACTGATTTTCAATCATTAAAATAAACCCAAATGATCTCAAACTGTTACTGGTAGGTATGAAAAGAATATAGAAAGAATTATTTTTCGAATAGGAAATATTTTTTGGTACAGATTTGGCAATACCATACTTGCCCATCTTTGATGGGGAAAAAAAAAAAAAACAAAAAAACAAAAAAAAAAACAAAAAAAAAACAGACTTCACTGGATGATCACCAGCAACAATTCCCTATGAGATTATGCTTTTAAATACCATGAACATTATATTTAAAATGAAATAGGATTAGCTTTATTTTGATATTGTTGAGCAAAATACGAGCAAAATATTTAAAACTTGTGAACTCCAAATTCAGATTGTCTTTACTTTCTAAATTTAAGTCCAAAAACAATTTTTTTTAGCTTTATGTCTTTAGCTTATTACTTTTTAGCATCATAAATGCTTAGGTCAAAAAAAAGAATTTATTTTGAGGTCAACTATACAGCTAATTACAGGGTTTATACTCATTTTTGAAAATGAAAATTAAGGACTTTTTAAGGACTCCCAAATATTTGGAGGAAAATATTTAAATAGCTTTAGGGACACAATTTCAAAGTACTCGACTTACGAGTAAATTGTGTTTCTAAAATGCAGATATTCGCAATAGACTCAGATTCAAGTGAGAATGAATGATTAAGAGCTATTAAAATGACTTAACCTGGCATTATACTTACTGATGATAACCTCTACAAATGACTACCTTACAATGCTGCCAGGTTAGGTTTCTCTCATGAACGGTTTGATACAATTACTACATACTATGGTGGGCCGAAAATGACCTTTTTTTTTTATTTCAATGATAGGTATTGCAGAAAAAGTGCCATTGAAGAAGCTAAGCGCACATAAAAAATTTAAAATTTTTTGGTCAATTTCTTGATCTGCCGCAATTGGCTTGAAGTTTGGAAACAATGCACTTTTTCAAGCAAAGTATTAACAAAAAATTTCTATTTTCGATAACGGGTAGAGTGGAAAAAGTTCTATTGGGGACATAAAAATTCCATAAAAAATTTGAGGTCTGTTGTATAACTCCTTCCTTCTCCAATGGCTTCAACTTTTAATTCAACTTTTAAAACTTATTTTGTGTTCAATATTTTGAACAATATTATTTAGTTCAGTCTCCTTCTCATGGACAATTTTTCTAATTGCATTTGCTTTAATAAATTTCTGAACATCTGTTCTTTTCCCCCCTCATCAGAGATTATTAGCAGAAATTTTTAAGTTTTCAATGTCTATTTCTAACGCACTTATTAATCTACTTCTTGCTATTTTCAAAACGCAAAAAACTCCACAACACATGTGCGTCTCTTCCTCGATCACCTAGGCATAAACAGAGAAATCAGTAGAGTTCAGTTGTTGGGCGTCTGTTGAAGTTACTGAGATGTATAACAAAGTGGAGTTATACCGCATGGGTATAACGGGCAAAAAGAAACCTTAGATAACACTCCCATACCGGCCAACATGTCTTCTTATTAGAAAATCTTACAATTTCCCCTACGAAACTGTACTAAGCAATAACCTATTCTTTAATTAAAATTAGACATTAAATAAGGTATTGTAATTATATCACTGTCACTTTCAGTAGTTTTCTTTCATTTTAATTACCATTTTAACTTTTCCTTAGATTTTCAATTGAATAAATTCATTTCACTTAAACAATTTTCGGTGAAGTATGTTCTGAATATCAGCATGCTGGGAAGGAAAAAAAAAACATGAATAATAAAAAATAAATGAAGTAAAAGTAGGCTTCACTAGCCATAAAATACTTTCAAGATGAAAAAGGACTGAAATCTCACAGGAAGCAATTTTTTGTTGACTACAGATCAGTTATTTTTAAATGAATTTATTTATTAATTATAAAAATTAAAAAATGATGCAAAAAGTTCATTTAAGATAGCAATATGTCAAAATAACTTCCAACCATCAAAAATATTAAAACACTGACAATATGTTAAAGGATTGAAATGTCAAACAAACGAAGCGATTTTACCAGAATCGCGGGTAAAATGTAACATGTAAAATGGGGAGGAAAAAATTAAAAAATTATTAAAATAAATAATTAAATGTGATAACCTAAGGTAGCATATGTTAATGTAACCTAAAATTTTCGCAAATATTAAAATATTTGCACGATGCAAAAGGATTGCAGTCTCAATCACATGAACCAGTTTTCCGCGAAGTACGCGCTCAGTGCTGAAATATGACGACGTTTAGGCTCTCCCTCGCGTTTTAACACATGTATCGATGAATTTTAAAGAAGCCTAGTAGCTGAAATTTAGTTATGTGAAAAAAAAAAAAAAAACACTGGAATAGATGAAAAATCTGTAGAAAACGTACGATTTTACACCTTTACCGTACGATCGTAAAATAATGCAAAAAAACGTACACTGTACGGCCAAAACGTACAAGTTGGCAGGTAATGCAGCTCCAGCTTTTAATTCATGGTGAAAAAGAAAGAAAAAATAACTGAAACAGTCTTTTAAAAATTAAGGAAATTTTTCCAAAATTAAGGACTTTTTAAGGGTTTTTTAGGGACCTAAATTTTGCTTGATAAAATTAAGGGTTTCTTAAGGGTTTTTTAAGGAAGTACGAACCCTGTTAAAGCTTTACAGACCACCGAAAAATTATCTGAAAGCTAAAGTTTCAATTTCAGCAAAGGATGTGAAAAGATGCACGAACACACACCCCAACGCTTTTTCGGCTCTTTTAAGATTTTAAAACATTGAGACCAAATAAAAATAAAGGCATTGAGACTAAAGACTTCTGTAAAAATTCGTAATAAAAAGACAATTTTGACAACAAATGCGTTTTGACGTAATTTGGGAGCAAAATAAGCAAAAAGAAAACACGTTTTGGAGCACTTTGGAGCAGGTGGTATTGAGCATCGGCACAACTTTGGGATCACGGTTACCAGGAAAACTACATTAAATAAATATACAGAATATATTTAAAACTTTGATTCTTTACATACTAATTCAGGGTCTAAGCATTATTAACACAGATTTTTTTTTTTCATTCTTTTCTTACTTCACATTTATCTGGTTCTCCAGTTATTCTCAAAGGCTTTTCTTGAGATGTTTGTTGAGGACCATCTTGAATCAGCACCATCTTTACCGCAGCTCTTTCCTATATTTGGCATGAATATAATTTTTGCTTTAATTTTATTAACTTAATTTGCAAATAACTTGTTATAAAAATAATTTTTTGATAGTTGATGATTTGGAAATACTTGAACAAATTAAATACCTGTAAATTTCTAATAGTTTCGCCACCCTTTCCAATAACAAGTCCAACTTTAGGGCCTGGAATCATCATTTCTACTATTGTATGTCCATCAGGTACATGATTTGTATCTAAAACTGTTAAAGGAGGTCCACCCCGGTTTATAATAGCAGTTATGAGTTCTTTTGCTTTTCTACAAAGAAAATTTATAAGATTGTCATAAAAATCATCTTCATCCAGGGTTGTTGAATGAGGTCAGCATTACTGTGCTGTTCTCCTACAGAACAACTTACTCAATTGACTGCCTTGAACCAGTTAAGGTACATATTCTTTCAGGTAATCCTCCACTATCAGCAGCCATTTGAACTTTGCAGCCTGATTCAGCCTGCAACCTTGTAATTTGTTCTCCTCCTCGACCAATAACTAAAAAAAATTGTTGGTAAAAAATATTTGATTTTACATTTACAGAGCAAGAAAAAGACAAAAGGAATAATTTTCAAGGAAAATTTTATTGCCAAGGCTCAATTTTACAACCATGAAAAACGTATACACGAATTCCAAGATTACAATGAAAGATATTTCTCTTTTCAAAGTTGTTCGTGAAATCGAGCGTTAATTGAATTTCTAAACTGTTCAATAACAAATAGTTCATTTTTACACACTAATGCAAGGGTTAAATAAAGATCAAGACTCATGGTCACTACATACAACAAAAAGACAGTTTGATAAACGGCTTGCTAAAATTTTTTTGCAGTTGCCATTTTTTATTCAGTGCTATTAATCATTAATTTAATTTTTCGATTATTTAATAGTTGACAGCTGTTTAAGTACATCTCAATAAAAATAACAAACATGAATTGGAGAAATAAGAAACATGTACAAAACAACTTACTTAATCCAACCATTTTATCTGGAACTTTCCACTCTTCAACAGTGATTGCATTTGCAATACCACCAACTGATCTACAAAAAAATAAAATGTTTTTCAAAGTATGGAAGGGGAAAAAAATGCAAATACTTTTACTATTAAATTGAGTTAAACAGAGCTTACAGAATTAACAATGCAAAAAAAAAAAAAAAACAGCCAAGCAATTTTGAAGATTAGAATTAAAGTTATTATTAAAGGCATAATTCTTTTAATATTGAAGTTGATTAGAAGTTGAAAGTAGCTAAGTTCTTAGGTCATAAAGAGTTGTCACAATAAAACAAAGTTCAACTACACACTTTTATATGTATTTATACATGATGAAATGATTAAAGAGCAAAATTTAGTTTAAAATAAAAAAAAAAAAACATCTGGAAGGTGGGGGGGAATCATAAAAGTAAATACTTCATAGCATATTCTGTTGTTTCATATAGGAGCTTCTAAGTTAAAGTTGTTAAGATAAAATTTTGGCAATTTTAACAGATTTGGCACTTGATCAAATGAACACTAATGGGTCAATGTAGAGACACAAAAATATTAGCATAAAGACATTTTTTTCCCAACTAATGAAGAAAGAGATGAAAAAAAAGTTGCTGAAATATTTACCTTTGTGCCTGAATAGATGTCAACTGTTGAACAATACCTGGAAATAAACAAATAATACTTAAGAAAAAAAAGCTATCGTTTTTTTTCCCTACAGTTAAAATGCTTATTATATTTATCTAACGTGCCAAAATTAAACCGTTCTTTTTACTTCAGCACCAATTGAAGGCCACAACTGTAATGATTAATCTACAACACAAGGTGAAAATTTAGGACTAGGTATGGATATCTAGAAAAGATATGGATGCATCTTAGAAAAATACTGGTTTTTAAAATCTGCCTATTATAAGATTTTTAGCACTGGTTATTCTTGCAGGTTTCACTAGATAAGATAATTATGCAGTAGAATACCTTTAATCTGTCAGTCAAAAAACAATTCTCAATAAACTGTACACTTTTTAGAAGCAAACAAGAAGTTGTGTTGTAGTTTAAAAAGCTTCTATTTCTGGATTTGAAATATTACAGCGTTCTATGGCCAATTAAATTGTGAATGATTATTGAATTGCATTATTTGAATTATAGTATTTGATTTATCTATACTTATTTTGATGTAAAAAAATATCTTATTAAACAAATTAAATTATCTATATAGGTGGTACCCGTCCTGTGACCAGCAAACTACATCCAGCCCACGAAGCTGATCCGTATGCACATTGTTTTGTTCTATCTTACAAACTGAACAGCACCAGAAGTGGCTATGTCATAAATTTGGAGTTCAATAATCAGAAGTTAGTTTCTTAAAAACACGGATTTAATAAAATAAGCATCAAGTAATGATAACAACAATCATCAATTCGTAATTTGCTATTTTGTACAATATTTTCTTATGTAATTTAGAAATAATAAAATATTTGGAAATTTCATATGTGTTCCAGATCGGGGGAATGATTTAAAAATAAGGTGCGGCACTTGGGCAGAAAACACATCTATATAAACCCAGAATCTTTATAACACAATAGTCCTTGCATTATAAGTCTTCTGGTGTATTTAATCCCATTATTTAAAACATGATTTTAATTAAGCAAAGTTACGTCTTTAGACCCTGGCAAAAATGATGAATACTATGCTTTTTTGGGGTACCGTAATTTCTATAAATCCAGATATTTATTTAATAGATATTGGAGTCAAAAAATAAACAATGATTTCCTTCTTGGTAATACAGGGACCGCGCTTAGGATTTTTAGTTGTTAGCCAGTAAATTAGCCAAATTGCAATTGTTTTAGCCAAACTTCGAGAGTTATAGTCAAAGAATTTTAATTATTTGTTTTTTAAATGTAATACATGTATTTTTCCCCAAGTGAACATTTCTGACAATTTTCCATTCGCCAATACTTTAGCCAAATCAGAATTTTTTTCGCCGAATTTTCTATTTTATCGCATTTGGCGAGGTGGCGAATGCTTAGCGCAGTCCCTGGTAATATCACTTTTCACTTGGCTCAATACTTTACCTTTTAAATAATCATGATTAATATGAAAAATATTTATTTGTACTTCTACGATAATTACGTGAACAATTATTATTAATTAGCTTCAAAGCAATAAAAAACAATTTAATGAGAACAACTTAGTTTCCTACCTTTATTGTCATCAGAAAGAGCAAGCTTCTTTGTGTCTGGAAGACCAACTATATAATGCATTTGAAAAGTAAAGAGCAATTAGAATGAAAAATAATACTTGAATTTAGTAAAAAAAAAAAAGAAAAAAAAACATCAACATACTTGTAGCTTGAACATCCTCAAGAGGTCGTTTTGTACCAGTAGTGTCAACTCCGGAATGAATTTTAGCTGCTATCTGTAAGTATAGAGAAAAATAGTTGCACAATATGTTTTGTAAGCACTACAAAAATATATTGATTGAAAAGGTTCTTCATAAAATAAATTAAGGAATAAGATACACAGTGCAAGCATATTACAAGAAAAATTGCTTCATGGTATTACTAGTTTCATTTATTTACAATCAACAGTCTGGAATAGCCATAACCGAGTTAGACGTAGTAGAATTATCATTAAAACCGTGATCAGCGCAAGTCTGCTAATAGCTCATGACACATACTTGTTTTCTCACAGAACATGTAACCTTGTAGAATCTTTTATGTCTTTCAAAAACTGAATACAATAAAAATAGTGAACATCAATCACATCTTTTAATTTGTATTTGCTCCATTTTTAGTACTTGTCTCAGACTGCACTTAATCAGAATCAAAAATGCAAGACATTGGAAATCTATGAGCATAAAGGTATTAAAAAGTAAAAGACTAAGGGGAAGAAGGCCTGTGAAAAGATGAAGATTAACCATTCTCAAAATCAAGAACTGTAAGTCAACTTATGGCAGAGGGGAGAAATGAGAAAGGCTTCTGAGGTTGATCAGGGCCTACAAAGGATTGTAAATACGATGCCAGTGACAATAAACGAATACAAGTAGTTTGATTTTTACTAGTCTAGGAAAGTTCTGTTATTACGCATCCTATAAATGTAAAGTTAAAATGTTTTCTTGCAACATTATTTTACAGAACAACCTCTAAATTTCATTCATCTCACTTGATCTGAAGTAACAAAATAAGAGGAAGAGTGCTAATTGTTTAGTATATCGGTATTATCCTTTAGTAGAAAAAAGCAATTACTCGGGTATCGTTACATCAATCGTTTTTATTATTATTTTCATAATATTGCTGAAACTTTATCTCATTTCAACTATTACAGCTCATGATTAATATATATCATAAAAAATCACTGTACTAACAGAAATACGGAGTAGAGTTGGTTGATGACAAAGCACAAACATACAACACCAAAAAGAAGAGCAATCAATAATAATTATATACAAACCTGTCGGGCTCGCTGTACAGCATCAGCAAAAGCTGAACTCGTGTCATAACTTTGAGACGAGACTGAATTAAAGTCACTCATAATGACTTTTACACTGCAAATGGCGTCACTTTTGGTTACTTCTAGAAAATTACATTACCGCATGTACCGACTGACATCAAAGAAGCGGTAAGGTTAGAGATGGGTAAAAGATCCCGGAGCTGTGATTTTGAACCTGTTCCACAGCCGGAGTCGGAACTGGCAGTTCCGGAAGTGGATCGGAACAGATAGCTCCGAGAGGCGGCAGCGCCATCTGTTATCGTACGAGAGCTTTTTAGAAGGGCAACTACCAAATTCCGATCACTTCCGGAGCGGTTCCTCGAACCTGCTCCGAGGCGAACTGTTCCGCTACCACCAATCAGCGTTGAGTATTTCATCATGACGCAATCTGTTCCGAGTGTCTGATCCCGGAGCTGCTCTTTGCACCTGTGTACGTAATCAGTTCCGATTCAACCAATCAGCAGACAGGATTTGATAGTGGAGCAGATCCAGCGGGTCGGAGTTGTTCTTTGCACCTGTTTTCGTAACCAGTTCCGATTTAACCTATCAGCAGCGAGGATTTAATAGTGGAACAACTCCGGCAGGTCGGAACTGTTCTTCGGAACAGGTTCAGCGCTTAGATTTTAAAGGGCGATATTGCTCTGTTTTACGTTATTCGGGCCCGTTATTTGGGGATGGTTTAGATGAATAATTTCTTTTAAATTATTTCAGGGGAAAAAAAAACCACACAAATGTACAACATTGAATAAAATCACTTTGGTTTGTAATGGGAGTAATATTGCAATCGGCGGTCGAAAGAATACGTAAAACTCATAAATGTCGAGATCAACTTAGGTCCGTCATTTAGGAGATCGGTGCAGGGGTATTGCCCCCCCCCCTTCCGGTTTTTTGGTACAATTTGGCACTGAGTTTGCACACTTAAGAGCAATTTAATGAAGCATTTAATACGCAGATTAAGGAATAACTTTTCTTTTTTTCGAAATAATGTTCCTATTTTCTCTTATTTTAATTATACTAATCAGTGATTTTTACTTTTCGCATATTTTCGGTATTTGATTCCAATGTTTTGCAATCGCTAAATCCGGAAATGATATTCAGTACTAGCCATCGTTCAAAGTTTCTTCGCAAATCACTGACTAAAAAAAGGAATAATAATTTTTAAAAATCAAATTTTTAATTTTGAAATTTATTTCTAATTTTTTGTAATATATTTTTTTAAACTCTTATTATTTTTGCTTATTAATCGTTGTTCTTTCAAATAAATGAAAGATTTAAAGAAAGGGGCACGTTAACTGTAAATTAAACTCCGCCCCCCCCCCCCCCGAGGAAAAAGAAACTGAATGTCTTTTCAAGTGTGATTTTTGATTAAGTTAATTGAATTTTAAGAAGTATGTCATTTGTGCAAACTTGAAGACACATGTTTCAGAGCTGCAAGGGATTTTTTTTTTTGCATGTAAAACGATGTGAATTCAGGAAGGATGCAAATATCCGACAAAAGCTGTTTTTCATAAGAATTGACCAACTTCACGTATCGTAACGATGAACTCCCCCCTCCCCAAGTGTTTCTTTCAGGCATCTCTCCGGGGGGGGGGAGGCACTGCCCTCCCGGAGAAAGTCAACTGCCCCCCCCCCCCCACGGAGGAAAACGCATCTTTGTATATAGAAGCAATGGTAAAAATGTAATCGATCAAAGGAAAATGTCCCTTAATCGGGTCATAGTATACAATGTAGGCATTCGTTTGAGATATTTCCCCAATATTTTAAAAGCGTTACTCTTTTTCGCAATAATGAATTGCATTCACTTCTATACTGGCAGTCTTTCGGTCGTGAGAAGTCTTCTTAAGCATTTAGTGTATTATATGGTTTAATGAAGCAAAAGCGAATACATTTTATTTGATGTCTGTTAATTTTTTTACAATGTATATAATTTTATTTGAGTTGAAACGTATCACTGAAACGGAATCTGTGTATCTTTGTATATAGAAGCAATGGTGAAAATGTAATTAATCAAAGAAAAATTTCCCTTAATCGGGTCATAGTATACAATTTAGGCATTCGTTTGAGATATTTCCCCAATATTTTAAAAGCGATACTCTTTTTCGCAATAATGAATTGCATTCACTTCTGTACTGGCAGTCTTTCGGTCGTGAGAAGTCTTCATAAGCATTTAGTGTATTATATGGTTTAATGAAGCAAAAGCGAATACATTTTATTTGATGTCTGTTAATTTTTTTACAATGTATATAATTTTAATTGAGTTGAAACGTATCACTGAAACGGAATCAGTGTATCTTTGTATATAGAAGCAATGGTAAAAATGTAATCAATCAAAGGAAAATTTCCCTTAATCGGGTCATAGTATACAATTTAGGCATTCGTTTGAGATATTTCCCCAATATTTTAAAAGTTACTCTTTTTCGCAATAATGAATTGCATTCACTTCTGTACTGGCAGTCTTTCGGTCGTGAGAAGTCTTCATAAGCTGAAGCAAAAGCACAACAAACATTTTGTTTTTGCCTTTTACAATCATGCAATTTTATTTGATAACTTATATTATTATATTTCAATGTATATATAATTTTAATTTTCTCGAAATATGTCAGGGAAAAGAGATTTTTGTGTAATATACCTATGAATGGTAAATGATGTGCACACAATTTTGAAAGAAAAAATACTCCTATTCGGAACACATATACAGTTCAGAAACTAAAGTTACTATTTTTGAAACATTTTATACCAATGAAAATTATATTGTATTCGTCATGGTGTGTTTGTGGGGGATGATGCTGTTCTAATATGTTTTACATGTTTGTTTGAATAAAGCAATATTTCCCCGCATGTTTAGTGTTTCTTTTTTACATTCGCTAATAATATAATTATCGATTCTGTCTGTCAATTGTGGATTCATAATTGTCACTCTGCATATATGCTTGAATATTAAATTTTTCTTATTGTCAAATTGGTATATACAACTATTAATCTGTGTGCGATGCAGGTTTGCAATCAGAATAAATTAATGTCTGTGAGAAAAATTTAAAATTCTGCTATACATACACCGCAATTAAATGCAATGCGTGTCAACCGAATACTTCTCAGAAATTAAGAAAAAAAAATTGACATTTAATCTCACATCGGAAAAAAAGACCGAATTTTTGAAGAAAAATGTCTTTTAAAGACACACTGTTATACAATTATATAAACTCGTCGACAAGCTTTTTTTTGGGGGGTTGTGTTTCCCCCAAAAAACCTTTTTTTTTTTTTTTTGGGGGGGGGGGGGGCGGAACGGAGCAGGTTTTGAACCTGTTCCGCCAAGTGGAACTGGAACAGGTTGCACCTGTTCCGGCTGCGGAACTACTTTTCCCATCTCTAGGTAAGGTTGTGGTTATTAAACCGCCGAGACGGTAGCCTACCTACAAGAGTGCAAAGCTGATAAACTACCTAACTACATAGACTCCCCGTAAACCACCACTTCTATTTGTCTTTGCTGTTAGTAGTGGGCGGATCTTAACTAGTAAATAGGCGTGGTTTGGAGAAATCTTTAACATTTCTAAGTGAATTTTAGCAGTTTAGGATTTTAATGACCGGTGCAATAGACACTTAATAATTATTCAGTCAAGGTCACAACTAATACATTTTGTTGGACAATTATTTTAAACATTTTGTTGCACGAAAACTAAGGTCTTCGAAAGCTCATAATGATTCTGAAATCAAAAATTTAATGTTTTTAGCCCATTTAATAGAAGTATTAATAAATATATCAAAGTAAAGTCAAAATTTCTTCTTTTTTAAGATAGTGGCAACAGATTTTTTGCACTTCAGAAGTTTCTCTTTGTACACTTCAAAATTGTTTTTTGAAAGTGTATTTAATTTTTCATCCTTTTATCATATCATAACAGAAATATAGAGGATGTACTGAATAGCAATTAAGGTATTTTTTACTCAAAATGCCGTCTAGTTATGACATAATTGTTTACTGTTAGATGCGTCATCCCATGTCACAGCTCTGTCTGGTTTTATCTTTCAAATGTATTTATTTGTTTTCTTTACGTTTTCTGTAACGTGAAGTTTGAATTTTTGAATAATATTTCTGTATAAGTGGGTAAATTGCTGCTACTATTATCTTACCTTTTTCAATAAATTCGCATGAACTGCTGAAACTCAAATAAATAGCTGATATGTTTTGTGGTAATTGAAATTTCTTATGACTATAAGTTATGAGTTTTTATGATTTTTCGTTGCTATAATGAGTAAAAATTGGAAAAATTGTCTCAATCTAAAGTGATGAAATTTTTTGATTCATTGTTTCATCAAAACAATATTTTGATTTCTTCCGTAGATTATTTTTTAGTTTTTTTTTCAGAATGAATCACAATTTGCTCAGTAAAAGTCTCTACCTTGTTATCCGTGCAATGTCAATTGTTTAACAGTACCATTCATTTACTACGATTATAAATAATATTTGTACCTTTTAAAGTTTAATGTAATAATGTTTACTTACAAAAAGTAAACAGTATTCAAGTTAACTTATTTCAAATGTGAAAGGTTATCAATTTTGCACAGAAAAAAATCTACTTCTAAAGGATCGAGATTTAATTTTCAAAGCAAATACTTATCTATTGAGTAAACAGTACAGCAGCTTTTTGATCTGCAACATTGCAGAATTGACAAACAGAAGATTTTTTTTTTGCTTGAATAATATTTAATACTTTTAATTAAACAAAATATATTGAAGCAAATATTGTGACTGTATGACTGAGGAGTAAAAAACAGCATATTAAGCTTTTGTGTTTTTACATGAAGTGCTTGAAGAAAAACATTTTATTTTAATGAACATTTTTCAGATTTTCGTTGTAGTGTTGCAATTAGTTGTTACATTTTCTCAAAATAGTATTTTTTCTATCAATTTACTATGGTTTAGCCATGTGATGAACATAGCAACTGCTGCTGAATTTTTTTTTTTTTCAAAAATGAGCGTAGTCAGAAGTGACATTTAAAATGCCATCTAACACAACTATTTTAAATGAGAGGATAAACTGGTGATTAGTCAGAGTGGAGAAAAGAAATAGTGACTAATTTTTAGCATATTTTACAAGAACTGATTTGATCTTTGAAAAGAAGACAATATTTGTAGATTTTATGCCTTGTTGGTAGTTTTTGGCAAATAATCTTTCCTTTCAAGTTTAAATTTTGTATTTTGCAACATTTTTAATGTTCATAAATTATCAAAGCTTTTGATCATTTGGGGTTTGCTGTTGCTAGTTGTTTGAAAGATTCTCCTTGTTTGGTATGCATATGCATTAAGGCAAGAACCAAAATAGATTCTGGCATAAAAAAATACTGATTAGCCGGAAAATGTGTTTTATTTGCAGCAGTATTTATGTGCAATTTTGTGCATAATTTGCTTACTCTGAAGACACTCCCTTCTATTTTCAAGGAGCTGAGTATCTGTGAAGATGTTTGATGTGTTCCAAAATGTACTTTTTGGTAAGAAAAAGGATAAATCAGAAAAGGAAAACTCAGGCTCAGAAGTAGAGGATTTTGTGCTTGTTGGTCAGTCATCAGGTGAACAAGCAACTGTTGCAAAAGAAGCTTTATCTAGTGAACTTCCATACCTTGTAAGTTGTTAATTTTATTTGCTGATTTGATTACACTCGTCTACAAAATTTTTTTTCTCTGTTAAATGGAGAAAAATACCTGATCTTAGTGTATGCACTGAATTGAAATAAGTAAACAGTTTTTCTCTATCACCCAGTTTTTTGTGGTAACATTTGGCTGAAGTCAGAAAGAAATGTACATATTTATATGTATGATTAATACTAGAGTTAGGATAAAAAACTTAGCTATTGTGCATTGCTTTCTGTATTTGGCATCTCAAACATCTCTCTGAAGTGTCTAGAGTTTAATTACCAATAATGTATTCACTTGAATAATGGAGGGTCCTCCAAAAGATATATGTATATATATGTTACGGCCAAAGTCCAAAGCCTGGCCACTTCGCGAATTGGCCGGGGCGTGTGGCCAATGTCCGATGTACTGGAAATGAATTGCGTATATGCGACTTTGGCCGGCCACTTGCGAAGTGGCCAGAACTCTCTGGCCAATGTGCGATGTGCTTGCTGTTCGATGCAGTTGCACTTCCAAGTGCTCAACAAATCGCTGCAGATGTAAAAATAAAACTTTTGTGAAATATTCGAAATGTCCATAACAATTCGTCTTGTTGTGTCAAATATTGGCACTCATAATTTTCTGTACTAAACTATAATAATTCAGTAGATAATGTGATTATATTTTTGTTTGTTAGTTTGTTTTCTCCAAGGGAGAGAAAATTTTCATAAGAGACCATGAGTTTTCTAGTATTGTGAGATCTTCACGGCTACTACCCACCTTGGCCTTTTTTCCGATGGATGATCCTAGGTGCCTAAGAGTGCGGATTCGTCCCAAAAACTAATCTGTGGCAGTAGCGGATTTTAGGGGGGACGGGCCTTCCAAAGAGATAAAAATAATTTTACTATATGTTTAATGTTCAATTGCTTTTTAATTTCTCCAAAACATTCGTAAAAATTTTTGAACTATGTCTTTTAAAAAAGCACATGCACAGCATACTTGAATAACATCACTTTGGTTTGCTATGGGAATAATATAGCAATCAGGGGTTAGACAGAGTAAAAGAATACATAAAACTCAGGGTTTGCGAAATCAATGGTACATAATATATATCACGATTCATTCATTAATTCATCTGCGATGGAAAAAAGCGACAATTTCATTTTGATAATTTTTTTTTTAAAATCATATTGACAGTTGTTTCTAAATAATACCGTGCATCATTTAGTAATTAGGTTAAATAATATCGAATCATTTGACATAATTTTTAATAGTGTTTCCCAACCTTTTCGAGCTCATCGCCTCTTTCAAGACGCTGACTGACACCTATCGCCCCCCCCTTCTCTAAAAAAACAATAAGTTGACCAAAGTAAACATTGATATTATTAAAAATATAAGTACCTAACTTTAATTTGAAGTGAAATGCACTCAAAAAAAGCAATTATAACCCATCACTTCTAAACTAAAAATACCTTTATTCTTTTTTCCTTTCACAAAGTGAACTGATTTATAACTGAAGCATTTGAAGGGAAACATCTAAAATTTTCGACGTACTTTTCAAAAAGCAGCAGTACATTTTTCAAGAAATATTATTTTATTTTCTACACTAGACTGTGGGGAACTAAAATCGTTGAAACTAAAAATTTGAATTAAAACAAATTGACAATTTGAAAATTTATAAAATTAGCAATAAATGACAAAATACTTCCTAAGGTTCTTCCTAGGTGCAAGGAGGAAGCTCTTGAACTTTAATTTCAAGTTCAATTAGTTTTATCCGAATTCAAAAAGCGCGAAAAATATATTAAAGGTTTTTAATTAATTTCTTCGTTAATTAATGTCATCAGAAGACGCCACCTAGCTCAAGACAGTCCGATCAACTCTGAACAACCGGTTTCCTACATGTTTACAATTTTGGTTTTTGCTAGTTTTATTTCTGCTGTTTTTTCTCCTCTAAATACCCATCGCCCTTTAAGAATTTACCGCCCCTTTAAGGAGTCTAATCGCCCTTCAGGAGCAATCGCCCCCATGCTGGGAACCACTTGTGTAATAGTTGATGGGTGAAAAAAATTTTCGCCACACATTCGAAGTAAATTAGTACACGTATGTAATCCTTCTGCACTTTAAAGTAGATCAATTGACTTTATGTTTTTTTTCTCCCCCCCCCCTTTTTTATTTAAAGGAACTTCGTGAGAATTTTTTATATAAAAAATGTAGGGGGGAAGTTCTTTTTACTTTTCTGGGCCCCTCACAAAAGCTATTTCTGTATCAGCTCCTGCTCTGTGGCAGATAAAATGTGATTATCATCAGCATTATGGTAAACAAGCAAAAAATGTGACATGTGAAAAAGCTCATGACACACAACATGTGTCACTACTTTTTTTTTCTAACTTTGGTCGATCGCCTCTAGCCAGTTCGCGAACTGGCTGGCCAAAGCCCGAAATCAAGGAAAGATCGGACTTTGGCCGGTCATTTTGAGACGGTATTGGCCATTTCGCGAACTGGCCGACTTCGGGCTTTGGCCGTAACATATATATACATCAATCTATATATATAAAAGAAAGTCGTGTTAGTTACACTAGTTATAACTCAAGAACGGCTGTACCGATATGGCTAAAAATTGGTGGGTAGGTAGCTTAGAGCCAGGAGACGGACATAGGCTATAATTTATGTGTGTCAGTTACGTAAATAGAAAAAATGTCTTATTGGCTTTGCCTTTTTATGAAGCCTTTTTTGACACCTCCATGGCTGAGCGACATAAAGCACACGTTCTGCCAGCTTCTGGAGCGCAGTAAACAGGTTGTAAGTTAGCTGTGCGTTGAGTGTTATTTGACTTTTTAGTGAAGTAAATTAAAAATTAACGCGTTACTTCCCTTGAAATTTATATGTGATAAGCTGTCAGAAACGATTGCCACTTAAGAGTTTTAACGCCTCTGAGGCTGAGAGGTGGAAAGCGCTTGGTGGGATAGTTCCTGGACTGCAGTTACAGAGGTTGTTCTTCTCACCAGTAGCGTACATAGACTAAGGTGCACCCCCCAGCAAGATTTGTAAGTGCGCCCCCCCCACCCCCTATTAAAATGAAAAAAATATTTTTCCAGTGTAACCTTTAGGGCTATTTTTCTGGATCGGGCGCCCTCAAACCTCCTGCGCCCCTCCGCGCCGCGGGAGTTGCGGGGGCGCTATGTACGCCACTGCTTCTCACTACTATTCTATCTTCTATATATATAAAAGAAAGTCGTTAGTTACACTATTTATAACTCAAGAACGGCTGTACCGATATGGCTAAAAATTGGTGGGTAGGTAGCTTAGAGCCAGGAGACAGACATAGGCTATAATTTATGTGTCAGTTACATAAATAGAAAAAATGTTACTGGCTTCACCTTTTTACGAAGTCTTTTTTGACACCTCCATGGATGAGCGACATAAAGCACACATTCTGGCAGCTTCTGGAGCGCTGTAAACAGGTTGTAAGTTAGCTGTGCCTTGAGTGTTATTTGACTTTTTTGAGAAATAAATTATAAACAAAAGCGTTACTTCTCTTGCTATTTATATGTGATAAGCTGTCAGAAACGATTGCTCATTCCGAGGATGCGGATGATACCAACCGATATGCCGTTTGAATTTAAAAGACTTAAATTTCCGATCCGTCTTGCATTTGTAATGACCATCAACAAATCACAAGGCCAATCCTTAAAAGTTTGTGGTTTGAATCTAAAACATCACTGTTTTTAACATGGTTAATTATATGCGACATGCTCACGGGGCCAGGAAGACCATCTGCGTTGTTTGTTTTTGCGCCTGATAATTAAACAAAAAATGTTGTGTATCACAAGGTACTTAAGTGAAGAGCAACCTATGTACTAAATACAGAAACAATAATGAATGGTTAATGTAGGTACCTATTTTTTTTTTTTTTTTTGTATTTTCTAATAATAAAAAACTTAATAAATTCAAAAATTTGCTTATTTATTGCCTTTAAGGCGGAACAGAGTTCGCCGGGTCAGCTAGTAATATATAAACAATTTGGGAAACATATTCAAATCCAGCACCTGTGTTACAAAGTCTTCACAAAGTGTTTGAAAAGGCCTAGTTTAATATGAAGGGCCAGTAGAATAACAAGTCCAGTCTTTTTTTTAAACAAATTTTTCTTGCCATTGCTGTCCCATTTGCAGAGTGACCACCATGTCATCACTGCAGTAACAGCAACCCTGATTATCTATCTCCACATTTCTTGTCTTGATAACAAGATTTTAATAATGTGTTTTTGTCATTACGTCATCTAGTAAAACACAGGAAGTATAAATGTCTGAAAGATTATGATTACACAAAAACTGTGGATGATAAAATTCTGATTGGATATTTGAAATCAGCATCAAAAATTACCATAGAGACACTATATATGTTTCGTTTAACAAAATCCTTGCTCACCGGTTATCTCTACTAATAATAAAGCTGAAGGTGGTTCTGTCTGTCCTTCTTTCTTTCTTTAGGTCTGTCTGTCACGCGCGTAGCGCCAAAACCGTTCGGTCGATTTTCACGCCACTTGGCACAAAATTAGTTTGTAGCATGTAGTTTTGCACCTCGAAGCGATTTTTCGAACATTCCATTTCGTTCTTTTTCTATTCGAATTCTTAGCGGAAATTCGATAAAATAGGGAAGAAATATTTCATACACATTTTCAAGTCTTATGTCATTCGAAAGCTTGAAATTTTCTGCACAAAATGAAGTTTTTTCGAAGTTTCTACGATCATCAGGAGAGCTGTAATAATTGTTTTTAGAATCCCGAAATTCAAGGCTTACCTTCAGTAAAGCAAGCCAAACGATTCTAAAATGGTTCAGCTCGATAATAAAATTTGTTTGAAAAGAAAGATGAAAAGAATTATTTTATCAACGGAAATCAACTTTTCATGTTGTTACCATGGTTACGTGTTCATACCTATTTTTGTTTCGTTCTTCTTCCAGCGTCGCCAGACGTAGTATTTTTGATACTACGGTAATATTTTTTCGGCCCAAATAAGGAGCGTAGTATTTTTCCGGCAACCCTGTTTCCAATATACTAATGACTTAATTAAAAGATTTGGCAGATTTTTTTTTTTTCATTTTCATAGATTTCGCATTTTGGCAACATTGATTTTGGCGACGTTTGGAAACAGTATTACTTTGTAATATTTTTTTTAGAGGAGGCGTAGTATTTATTTGTTTCAATTCTCTGGCAACCCTGTCTTTTCCGGGTGAAAATGCTTTGGGACATTACTTGGTGCGTTTTTGCGTGTCTCGCGGAAGTGAAAGCTTCGAGAGAAACTACGTAAAATAGCCAGGGTTACCACGCTTGGCGCGCCTATCGCCCATTTAGCGAGAAAAGGGTACCTAAAGCACAGATTAACCAAATATCGTATGAATTGCGTTATTGCATCGTTCGTTTTGTTTTTAAAGCTAGGAAATAAAACTTTCTTCTTCTTTTAAACTTTGGTAAGATTTCTGTTGGTTTCTGTGAGCAACAAAATTGTTCTTATTTTCTCTTTTGGCTTATTTTTGTACATCTTCCCTTGGGGTTGCATTCGAATGTTCCAAGGGGGTGTTTTACCCCTTTTATGGAGTAAATCAGTGTTCATTTCAATGCAGACAAAAGTGATATGAATTGGCCCGACCACTTGGCAATATATCGCCAAGCTTTTGGTCGTCAAGCATTTGCCGCCAATTTGGCGACATATCACCAAGTTGGCGAAAAAAATTGCTTTCTTTTTATATTTGGACTCAATTTGGCGCTATTGGCGATATTTTGCGAAAAATCCACTGAATGATGTTAAAATCGGCGATATTTAGGAGATTAATCATTGTGAAACATTTTTTTTTGCATTGTTTCGCGGCAAACTAGAGATATAAATGTTTGAACTGTTATCTTGCTCACTCCAAGCACTATTTTAGCACTTAAGGCATCTACTAAGAAATTTACACATAAAAATTAAGTAGCGTGGGGTCCATACCAGATTTTTATATCATACTTTGAAGGAATTATAGTTGAATTACAACTAAATTTGAGCATTTCTTCTGCTATATCAATTATTTTACAAATGAAATTTTTATTTTATACCACGGGCAAAGCCGTGCGGGTACCGCTAGTTATTAAATACAAATGTAAGAACACTACTGTTCTTTTTTCTAAGAACTAAAAATAATCCTTTCTTACAGGTTAATGCCTGTAATCTCTTAAAAAGTTCTTAATTCATTCCATTATTTTTGTGTCTTGTAGATGCATATTTTCAGTTGATAGTGTTAATTGTTATCAAAATTATTATTATTGTAATTTTAATAACTTACACCACACATAGGCATAACACCCAATGTCAGGTAGTCCAATATTGTTCAGAAAAGCAATTAATTAAAAGCATTAGCAATATTTTCATCTACTTCATCATGAAATCCAGGACAGGAGTTAATAGATCATCTTACATGTTGGAATTAGTTAAGAGCAGTAGGTTGGTTGGAGAGTCAATCAGTCCAGCTCTATAGGTAATTCTAAGATAGTCATGTTCTGTTTTTGTCCTAAAATTGGTAACACCAAGAGATCTGGCTGATCTAATTAGAATAGAACTATCCAGTAACAAACCTCAATTATTTTCCTTTACTAGACTGGAAATAATTTAATGATAACGGGTCTTGAATCAAGCCATGATGATTCTTTTGATGGCATTATAGCAAACAGCAGGGTTTGGATTGTAGAAGGTTAAATCCAGGTTTAGCAAGAGCGTCAGCAACTCCTTATACGCAACATCAGTATGACTCGTTATCGTATGTAGGGTAACTTAACATCCTTCAAAGTCATTCAACATATGACATTCCAGAAAAACTTTTAGAGGGTATAATTCGAGAAATAGCCCTAATAGTTGCCTGTGAGTCAATGAAAATCACAATGTCCTGCTCATTGTTTTTAGCAACTACTGCCAGAGCCATGTGCACAGCTGCAACTTCTTTCTGAAAATTTGTACAATTATCATCAACTGCGTAATTGAGGCTAAAGTGCTTAGAATAGGCAGTAGCACCACATTTATGTCAGCTCTAGTAGTAGAGCCATGTGTGCTCATGCAACCTATATTGTTCAAGAAATCTTCCTCCAATAGGCATTTAAAAAATGCCTTGAACGCTTATTTCAAATGAAAGTACAGTAGCCCCTCGTTATATCGCTCTTTTCTTTTGTCTCCCCCCCCCCAAAAAAAAACTTTTAGTTCGAAATCATTTTTGAGAAAATATGTAAGGTGCTCAGAAAAGGTCTCTTTCTCATTTATTTTGTCATCAATGAACAAAACAAGGGTTCTTCTATTCTTCTGAATTCGCTGAAAAGAAGCAGCAAATTCCTGTCACCCAAACTTGCATACTGCAGAGACAGTTTGGAAACTACTAAACACTTTCTTTTGTATTGATACAATGAGTGAAAAGCATCTGTTAGTAATGTGTAGTAGAAATCTGGAAAAGTTATATTTTTTTGTTACTTTTAACTGAAAAAAAAGGTAATGTTCGAATAAATGAATTTTTATGTATGTGTACGTATAATTTACTTGCATGCTGGATAGAAAACTATTTTTAATGACCTCGGTTATATTGTGCTTTTTTCTTGTCCCCCGAAAAGTGCGATATAACATTGGGTTACTGTAATAATATTTTGCAACTGAGGGAAAGTTGATGTTTGGAAAAAAAATGTATATTTAAATGATTTAAACTATTGCCATTAGGATGGTTAAATGCTGTATAACAATTTATTCCTGTTTCAGAATAATAAATATTTTGCTAATAACTTTCCTCCTGCACAAATGCCTGAGGTTGCCACAAGGAAAGAAGAAACGTACGTACAAAATGTGCCTCTTCAGGATGTACCATTTATAATCAATTCAGCTTTGTCTGCATCAGCAAAACTGGATCACGTTTGGCAAGGCATGGGACAGGTTCTTAGTTTTGTGGACAAGTATAAACCATTCACAGATGATTATGACTTTTCACTTGAAAGATCTGTTATTGCTGAAACAATGCAGAAATAGCTTATGTAGAAAAAAACCATTCAAATTTTATGTCACAAATTGCGCAATTTACAACGTACATCACATGACTACAAAACAGAATGTCCGACATGTATTCAATTATATTCACTCCTACTATTATATAAACTCCTTCTGGTATCATCTGTTATATTGTCCTTTATGAATGTAGTTTACGAAATGCAGCCTACGTGAAACAAGGGATGAAGGACTCAACCAGCAGTTCTCACCCTGCCAACTTGTATTCAATAAGTTTCCTACTTGACCTTTTATGCTTAAAAAAGGTGGAACTGCCACTTTGTTAATCCCAAGCGTCATCAAGTGTTGTAGTTAGCTTATACTCCAACATGTTTTCATGACCAGACAGTACAATGTTGAGCCACAGATCTAAACAAAATTCTGGCTTTAGGTCCATTCATACTAGATATGGGACCAGGTCTAGTGGTTTGCTTGCCCCCAGCTTGTTTGGTCTCAGAAATGTAATGGCTATTTCACTGGAATGAGAAACTTTAGCCTAATATTTGGTCTCCTAAAACCTTTTTTTTTTCAGTACAATATAGGGAAGGGGGAATTTATACTGTTTTGTGAATGCATTGAATTGGCAAACTGCAGCACAATGGCAAGAAAAGGGTGTAAAAAGGTTAATTAGAAAAAAAAATAAATAAATAAAATAAAAACCACACCATTGCATTTTTGTAGCGAACCAGCAACTTTAGATTCCTGTTGCAGCTGCACTAGGGCCTTGGTATTCAAACCACTTTGCCCTGGTGGAAAGTAAATGAGAATCAATCTAAACCCAGAATTTTGTCAATATCCATAACCCTCAAGGTCATGCCATTTAGTTGCATCAAAATAACCAAAATGAATTGTTATTTTTGCCTACCAGAGAGTTTTTCCTCAAACAGTTTTTTTATTTTTTCGAAAAAAATATGGGAATAAATTAGTTGTTTGAAAATGGTAAAATATATATGAACATCAATAAAAAAAATTAAACAATATTGAAAATGTTTAGAAAAAACTTATGAATGAGCAGCCATTCATTTTGTTGTGAAATGTCTTAAATAAAATTCTTTTGTTTTCAAACTTTTACATGTAATGAAATAAAATAAAGATGCCATCAAACCTTTTGCAAGAGCTGTTTGTGTGATTATTTTGACTACTGCTAATCACTACTGTCAAAAATTATTGCAGGTGGCAAGTAAAAATCTTGCTTAGTTATTAGATTATTGTTTTCAATGAAGACTGATTGAAAAAAAAAAAAAAAAAACTCTTAAAAATATATCCAATCAAACATTTTTTTCTTTCTCTACAATTGTATTAATATATATAAAGAAAAATAATGCAGTTCTTTATACTAAAAATATTGTTTAAAATAAATGCTGTCTGCTAAAATAGTTTACTATTTTCTTAATTTTAATGTACTCTAAACCTTATACTTCATTAATTTACAGGAGATTAAACTCCATTGGGCTTTTCGATTCTTTCAACCGCAAAAAAATATTTCCGATCTGAAAGGAAAATTTTATATTTGGGGAGAACTTCTTTAAAATTCTTCAAATAGGATTTTTGCATACCTGAAGAAAAGTCAATAGCTACTATTTCACTAGTTCGTGCTTCTCCATTTACAATGAGTGTTTGGAGATGATAGTTCTCCAAAACTTTGCATAACTTTGTGAATTCTCTTAACTCTGCAGAGATGTTTGTAAAGAGAACTAGCTACATTTACAATATAAAGCACAAAATAATTTGAAGTATTTTATATTTCAAGCAAAACTGTTTTGAGGAACCCTAAAAGAGAAAAAATCTGAAAATGCAACTTTCATCAAAATTCAGGCCTTAGTTACTACATTTCTCCCATGAATAAATGAGTAAAACAAACGAAACAAAAAATATGAACTAACATAATAAAATACGAGGTCCTCCTGTTTCTGTTAAAGGGGTGGAGAATAGCTTCTACTTTCACGTTATCTTTTTTTCTAAATGACCTTTTAAATATTTAATTTTCTTTTTTTTAGTCTGTACTACACATATCACCAAGGTGATGTTGCTCAAATGCTCAATATTTTATGTTGCTTCTGAACTGTTATCAAAAAATTTGATATAGTGGTGCTACATTGTTTTAAACAGAAAAATAATTCGATAAATTATAATTTTGCATTTATAATGTGTTTTGGGAAGTACTTATGATTTTGTTGAAGTAGTATTCTTTTCTTATCCCTTACAATACAATAGAGATATTTTATATTAATTGTAATTCTTATTAAAGAAATAAAATATCCCTTATTTCAAATTCATTGTATTTCTCCTAAACAATTTAGTGTAAAACTCCAATTCAATGGACACCTGATCGAGCTCCTAACTCAAACCACACATGTGTACGTAAAACCTTTACAACAAATTAATTGATCCTATAAAAGACAAGGAAGAATATAACGTGTCCTCATTCAATCTGCAAAAACTCTACTTTGGCAACTATTAGTTCTAGATGCTTACTTTCAATTGAAAAAAATGGTCCAAGTAAGATCCAGAGTTAAAGTGTTTCAAGTGAGAAAAAAAAAATAACTTTTTATTTATTTACTAAGTTTCCCTTATATTGCATTTTGAGAAACAATCTGCATTGAAAAATTGCAGTAACTTCGAAAAGGAGATAATCGAGAACAAAATAAGTAGAGATCATGCAGAAGTTGCGTTGTGCACAGCTATGATCCCATGCTCATCCACGCTATTCCCACCCCTGCCTGACCTCTGATCAGCTGTGGGTCATCTTTCGAGTGGGGGTGGTGAGAAGCGGGACGTGGATGAGGGGAGATGCATGGAGAGAGTTAGCACACATTTTTCTTATGAATTTTTGTCCTCCATTTTATTTTAGTTTTTGTACAACCTTGCTCCTTTGGTTTTCAGATTAATGGCACCAACTTTTTAACTGATGCTAAAAAAAACGAATATAGCAATTATAAAGTTAAGAGAATTAATTTCAAGGTAAGTAAGCATAGGATTGTGGATAGTAGGTGTTTGAAACTTGACAAAATTAGAAAATAATTCAGGTTTCTGAGGTTTGCTTCAATTAAAGTCGTCAATCTGAAAGAATTTTTTCACCATATACTAACTTTTTCCTAGACTCCGCTTCGCAGTAAAACCAGATTGGTGGAGAAAACTTGAACTGCTTTAGATACTCATGGCCAAAACTGTTGGATTTGGCGTCATAATTGCTAGAATTAAAATTTTTCATCTGATGTCATAAAGCTGCTAAATACTTGAATCTAACAACCCTGTTTTCTCCAGGTTGCCATTATTTAAAAATGGTAGAGACAGCAACAACAACCAAACAGGTTTATTGCAAGAGTGGGGTCTAGGAAGAAGTCATTGCTTAGTAGTTTATTGTAACTCACTGTGAGGAGCAGAGAGCTGTACTTGGAAACAGAGGGTTCCTTCTTCGAATTCTGTCACAGCCGAATGCTCAAGTTGTTTGAATATGAATTGAATACAAAATTTATAGAATGAAGTCTGAAAAATTAAATATCCCCAACACGTGGGCAGTGGCGGTTTTACCAAGTCGCAATTGCGAGGGGTCTCCATGACAGAGGCCTCAAATGAGAATCCAAAAGGCTTCAGAAAAATAGTTTAAGTGACTTTGCTCAGCTAAGGGACCAGTAAAAATACATTGTGATAGGCACACAAATTTGTAAATTTGATACTGGATGTGGTATCTCAATACGTGAATTAAAATTCAGCACTGTAACATATGACAAAAGACAAGCAGATAGTACATTCCTGCATTGGGCATGGTGGAAACTTGATGTAAAGAAAGATTATAAACATCAACAATGTTTTATAAATTCTATGATCTGCTTTCTACATCGTCCAAGCTCCAAGTAGTTGAATGTACCATAATTGTATTTGTATGCTTTATTCAAAATATGGAAAAAATATTTTGGCATGATTTACAAAGAAGGCGACAATTTGAGACTGTATTTAGGTGTTTTAACACATGAAAAGAAAAATGAAATGTAATTGCTTTTTATTTAGGGTTTTACATTAGAATATTTTATTAGAAAAGCTCAGTTGTAAAAAGTATTCAGAAAAAGACAATATCACTTGTCATGAAGATTGGTTCTATGCTTTTTCAGTAGATCTACAATTTATGCATTCATTATCTACTGACTAAAGCAAAGACACACAAATAAAATCTTTTTTATAATTTACTTTTTAACAAATGAAAATAAACAACAAATGACTTTGTAAATCGGAACACTGTCCGAACTTGATGAACACGCTATTGATGACGTAGATTGATTACAATGAGATAAAAACACTTATCTACCGAACACCACAAATGAAACAATTGTGATACGTTAGCAATAAAATAAATGCATTTTATATGTTTTAATGACAAATAAATAAGACAAGAGGTAGTGAGACGTCAAATTATATTTTAAAATTTTAGGACATGCAAGGTAATGCAACAGTTACAAAAATGTTTTCTCTTGGACATACTTTCTATTGAAGTGACAGTACCTTGCACTAACATCAAAATATATACACAAGCAGACAAACAATCCTTCATCAATAAATTAATTTTCTTCATCCTTTAGGCAAAGTTACAAAATTCTATATATATTTATATAGGGTTTAAGTTTTACATTGGAAAGACAGTGTTGTTTCATTAGTAGTGATTTTTTCAATTTTTGAATTTAAGCCACTGTGGACTCGCAGGTACTGGCCCCTTTCTCACAAGTATTTTCTATCTTGAAAAGTAGGATGTCAGATGTGAACAATTAAATCTTTTCCATGCTTGCTTTCGCACAGTACACAACATTTAAAGAAATCCTATTCTTTCAATTCTGTAAAATTATTTCTAAAAATTCACATCACTATGGTTTGCAAAATGAACAAGTAGAAAAGCAATATATTTTTCTTAGTTTTTTTAAATACATTTTTTCACTATTGCTAAAATTTAAGATGAGTTGAGGACTCATCAAGTGTGGAGATGAGTATTAACATAATCCTGAGTCTCGTTCCTACCTCTCGTATGATGTAATTTCTCTGATGAATAATGTCTTTGTACAAAGTGAGTCGCTTTAAAATGTCTCTGCATTTTGACTGCTTGGGCATGAAAAGCCCAGGATGAGAAGGAATGAAATATTGCATTCAAGGCATACAGAATATGTATCCATGATAATTACCACAGTACACATGTGCTTGCATCAAATATACACATTTTTGCACAAGCGTATATATTAACAAGTGGTATGCAGCACCACAATGAGTTTTTTTTTTTTGCATATTATTTACAAGAACTTGACTCAATTTTCAAGTAGACTGCCAGCTACTTTTTAAAAGCACAACAAAAACCATCACAAATTTTCTTCAAAAGTTGCCATTATGTCACTTTGCCTGTTCATATCAATATGACTGGCTCTCTGGAAAGAAAAAGAATTGATGTCAGTTTACCATTCAAATCATAAAAATGACACATCTAACTGGTTTAAATGTAATCTTTGCCCACTGCTCAGGGAAGAAAAATGATAATGCAAAACCAGATACTAACAGATTGCAGCATCACAACAGCAAGACTTATGTTACACAAGCTTTCTATCCGCAAAAAAAAAACTAGTTAAAAATACAGTAAACACCACTAT
The DNA here is from genome assembly GCA_038373865.1 of Uloborus plumipes. Lineage (NCBI taxonomy): Eukaryota > Metazoa > Arthropoda > Arachnida > Araneae > Uloboridae > Uloborus > Uloborus plumipes. The sequence continues at coordinate 77,815 of JAXGGA010001378.1, read as the reverse complement.
TCAGTGATCACAATTGCTTTGCAAATAATTTGATAACAATAACTGACTGATTGTAATAAGCGAGAGAATTTAAATGGTGATTTCTGCTGATCATTTTAATTTGTGTATTCTCAAAATTGAAAGGAATGTAGTTAGCGAAAAAATATAGTAACAAGGAAAATACATCAAACTAATACAATAGGTAAATTATTGACTTGCAGTGAAGAAAACTTAGATTATTTTTACGCAGAAGTCCATTTTTAAAACGTTCATAACTATAATGCTTACACAATTGCTTGGTGCTCACCCTCTCGGTGCTTCCTCATGTATCTCGATGACACTTTCGAGTTCATTGTCATCCGAAACCGGTATTGATATTTGATCCTTTATAACAGCCTCGAAAATATAGTCAGCAGCCAATGCTGTGGAAGTTCCAATTTTCTCACTAATCTCCATCCTCTTATCCTTCACAATGGGAGGGGAACTGAACAGTTTTCCTACACTTCAATCACACAAATACATCACCATTGTTTCCTGTTTTTATAAATCCTCTGTGAGTAAAGGAATTTCTAATTGTTCTTTCCGAGACATTGTCTCATGATTGTTATCAAATGTATGGCTTCTTAATCCTTTGTTTTACTGACTAAGGCATTCTTACTGAGACTTTAGGAGCGCTCCATATTTTTTAGGATTCTTGAAAGGGTTTCTTTCCATATGCTTTCATGGCTCAGATATCATGTTGGGGAACAACTACTTTCTTCTCACCAGATTCCAGAAAATATTTTTAAAGCAAAAACAAAAAAGAGAAAGAAACAGTTTTTTTTTTTGGTTTTTCGTCACTGATTTTAGGAATATGTTTCTTAAATTGATACTGTCGGTCCCACTCAAATGAATATAAACAAATACTGTCTGTTTCAAGACATGTTATTTGATTAAACTGGGTATTTGTTAAAGTGGGGATCTTTAATGTTACGTTTATAACATGAGGAAATATTCGGTTCCGAGATGTTTTATTCGTATAAGCGGGGATTTGTTTACCCCTTACCCGATCAAACGGGGCCAACAGTAACTAAAAAAAAGTTTTTATTACAAAACAAGAAAGTTTTTGAATGCACTTACACTCAACAGAACGGCCAGTGACCAGAAAACACTTTTAAGTTAGTCACTACTTATTTGGTTTTTTTTGAATGAAAACTGTTAGGCAATTTTAACGCAATATGCTAAAGGAGGAAGTGAAAAAAAGTATTGGCAAACAAGAGCTGTTGCTACATCACATGCATATTTGTATAAATGGAAAAGAATAAACTTAAAAATTAATACTCTTCAATTTGTAATTCTTGTAAAAAAAATGCAAAGCATGCATAAACAAAATTTAAAAAAAAAAAAAAAAAACTGACAATTGCAAAATTAATGTGGTAATATCTGCACACGATATAAACTAACAACTTAAAAACCTATAAAAGGTTCCAGTGACCATAATGGCAAAGAAATTTTCAAATAACTTTTGATTACGAAGTTCAACCTAAATTTGTTCCAGAAATTAATGTTTATTGATTCTGTTAAGACAAAAGTAAGGTTCAATATATTGCCACGATCAGCTCAAAATGGGTTCGAGATCTACCGGTCGATCGGGATCGACTGGCTGCCTACTCTGCTGGTATAAATTCACATATTAATATTACATATCTTTACTAATAATATAAAACTGTAGAGTTTGTTTATTTGTTTGTTTGAACGCGATAATCTCAGGAACTACTGGTTCGATTTGAAAAATTCTTTTTGTGTTGAATAATCCATTTATCCAGAAAGACTTTAGGCTATAGTTTGAAAAGATTCGATAAGCGATTCATTTTTTATTCGAATTCAAGGCAATTTTCACATAAATCGTCGAATACTGGGATTAAAAATTACTTGCACATATTAATGTTATATATCGTTGGAAGCAGAAAAATTTTGTCCGTCCTATGAAGTTTGTTCCGATTCTCTAACTTAAACACAGCACGAGTTATTCAATTTTTAAACTTGCCTTTTGCAAGGCTTCACCCGATTTCTTGCAATACTTGGTTCATTAAAACCATCAAAAAAAAAAAAATAAACTAATTATTCCACAGTTTTGATTTTTACGCCATTGGATAGAGCGATATTTTTAATCCCAGAATTGATTCGACTGACAGTCGAAGAACCAAGCTTTTATCTCCACTAGAAAAAAAGTTACAAGCGTTTGAACTTTGAGTTCGAAAACCTCTTTCCTGATCAAACTATTATTGCGTTGCTATGGCGACATCTTTTAAATTCATTGTTGGTGTCCTTTTCTTCATTTTGTTTCTTAAAAGCATTTCATTTTACGGCATTTCAACAAGGCAAATAATGCGATCGTCCGTGTTTCACTTGAATTCCTGCCTACTTAATGACTTATTTTTTTTTTCTGATACCATTTTGAAAATGTGTTTCAAATTAAATTGTAATTCATGTTTTTAGCAGGGATTTTTTTTTTTTTTTGGCTGCGATCTAAATATTAAATCAACTTTTTTGTTTGCAATTTTGCAATTAATGTTACAGGAAGAGAGAGGTTTGGAAATATTTGTTTTTGGTAGGGAATTGTATTTGTTTATTAGGGAGAGTGTTAAATATGTGCTACTTGACATTGTTTTTATTCCTGAGGAAGCATATGCAAATAATGCGATTGACTTTTTGATGCGGGAAAGTTTTTTAGCGAGCCGCTTTAGCGGGGAGTAGTTTTTTGAAACCGGTTTCGCTAAAACTTTCCTCCCTCCTTTAAATGCGAGCCGCCTTAGCGGCGAGTAATTTGTTTTAACTTTCCTCACTACTTTAAAGGCGAGCCGCCTTGGCGGCGAGTAGTTTGCTGAAACTTTCCTCGCTACTTTAAAGGCGAGCTGCCTTGGCGGTTATATATCATTATATACCGCCTTGACGGCGAGTAGTTTATTTAAATTTTCATCACTACTTTAAAGCCCGTGCAATGCCGGGCCCCACAGCTAGTCAACCATAAGAGCAGATTTTTTCTGTATCAAATCGAACTTCTATTACAAAAATGGTTGATAGAGCCTCTATAGAATTCTACAGAAAATTGTATATAAGTCTATAAGAAAGTTTTTATAGCAGTTATTTCTATATTTATCCATACATGAGTTTGAGAATGAAGTTTCTATAGAGAGTTTATAGAAACTGCAAAAAAAGTCGGATATGAAATTTCTATAGATAATTACTTCAATAAAATTCTACAGGAACTTTTATAGAACTCAAACATAAGGTTTCTACAGATGATTGATTTTATAAAATTCTAAAGAATTTGCTCATAAAATTTCTCCTACCCTAGAATTTGGTAAAGAATTAAAAATTTGTTTACAATAGAGAAGTTTCAACTTATTAAATATTTCTACTTTGACTACTCAATGTTGTGAGACTTATAAACCACAAAAATTCACCATCACCAAATTTTAAAACACAATGCTTGATCTTTAATGAATTTTTAAAAAATCCACGCGCAAAAAAGCATATCTGGAGAAACTTAACCAGTGACGTGGTATGGCTGTAATTTCAACTTTCCATACACAAAAATTGTATTTAAGCTATACTATCTTTTCACAGCAGAGTTTTTCCCCTTTCTGTTATCAACGAGTTTAAGTCTATTAATTTACAATGGAGATTGGGTTCGTCATAGGGCAATCTAAAAACTTGTCAGCAATGATTGTTTTAAACTTTTTTCGGCGAAAACTATACTAAATTTTTAGAAAGCCATTATTTGGCAAACTTTTGCTTGTTATGACAGCCTGTAGAAACAGTGTTGCGAAAGAGCAAAAAACCTGTTTCCGTTCAGGCCAATATAAAGTTTCTCTCTCTATTGGGGGCTTGCGGTCAAAGAGTGAAAAATTCCTTCAGCCATATGACGTCACGGTACATTAAACTTTTAAAATCATTAAAAAAAAAAAAAAAAAAACACTACTTGTCGTATTGCAATTTTTTTTTCCACCAATGATGTGTTTATGTATATATCATATAAAAACAAAATTAAAAAATCGAAAACTTTCCTATTAGAATTTTTATGAGAGTTTTATATAATACTTCTTGTTTGGAAAGGTTTCGAAAAAAAGTCCCCAATTAATCTATTTCATTTTAAGAATAATTATTTTATCAATTAATTACTTTTTAGGGCCATTACAAAGAAGGATTATAGAATGCTCTTTAATAATAATACTGCTTCATTTTGTTACAGATCAATTGAAAAAATCAAACATAATTAATTAATAAAAAACATATACTCATAAAATAAAAATAATAAGTTTTTAAAAAGGTTTAAATTATTCATAGTAAAAAAAATTCTAAATCTAAAATTTTCTTTGAAATTAATTTTAAATGTGAAAAATCATGACTTTTTTTTTCAATGTTTAGTGAATAACATAATCCAGATTGGGGGGTTCAATAGGTTGCAATAAGGGAAGAAAAAAGAAGCATAGATAATCTGCACCTTTAATTTTGACTTTTTTAACACATAATTCGCAGATTATACAGTATCTGCAGTAAATAATTTTAACAATTTGCCAAAAATTTCCCCTCAAGTCTAACACATACAAATGCATTAAATGGTCAATTCTAAAGTTAGGGTAACTTCCCCGATTTTCTGGCTTGGCTAGCAACCTATATAACTGAGTTCAGATCAATTTTTTGTAAAAATTATTGGTACAGTTGGAAACAAAGAAAGGTAGAACATATCAACATTTTTTTCAGTTGAATCAAAGGACAGCTGCAACCATTGCTTTCAAGTGTTATTTAAGCATGTTTAAATCTACCAGACCTCTATCAAGTAAATTAAATCTACTTACTGCTTCTCGTCTCCTCTTTTCTTGTTCAAGCCTCCTGAGTTCCTCCCTTTCACTTATAGCAGGGGATGGCACCGGGGATGGAGGCTCAACTTTGGGAGCAACAGGTGTTACTGGCTGCGGCAATTCCTGTTTAGAAACTACAACTTCTTTTTGCTGCTGCTGTGCTGCCTGTTGTTGTTGCTGCTGAGTCTTGCGAGCACGTTCCAAGGCTTCTTCTTCTTCCCTTTCCCTACATTAATTAATATGATTTAAATCTAGACAACTGATAAATTTCAAACGTTGCTTAACTTAGATAGTATTTGCAAGAGGTAATTCTGCGAGTCAAAATGCATACATTATAATTATTCTCAACATGCCATCTTTCTAGAATTTATACTGTGGTGCTTAAATTGTTTACTATGCTCATATTCGAAGGCTTTTTTCATCGTTAGAACAGTTGACCTATGACAAAAGCAAAATGGATTTTATTGAACAAAATTTGATTTTTTAACCGTTGACAAGGGGAGGGTGGCTATATTTTGCAGCATAGGGAATAAAATATGCTTAAAGTCTGCATACATTTTTTAAATTGCTATACCAACAGTTGAAAACAAGTCAGGAAATCTATGTATTTGTGCATACAAAATAAATAGTGATATGTGTCACATTCATGGGTGCCACGCTAAAAAATGGCCAGGACTGAAAAGCGCATGGCGTCGTTTTGCAACACATACATGTTAACGCGTAATATATTTAATGTTTTATGCACTAATATATTGCTTATTTTTGGTGTGACAATTTACTATATAATAAAACCAAAAATTGCAAAATTAACTCTTAATGTAATTTTTCAGAACAGTTTTGGCAAGATTTTTAAGGAGAAAGATTTTTAGGGAAAAAGATTTTTAGGGAGAAAATGCTAAACAATAAATAATTTAGAAATAAATAAAACAAAAAATAATTTACTATATGTTACTGAAAATGAAGGCAGGGCTTCAAGATGCCCCGCTATTGTTGATGGCGGATGGCGTTGGATGCAGCCATAAAGAAAAGGATTAAATAGTTGCTTTTTTTTAAAAACTTATTTTCATAGTAACTAAAACAAATTCCCAAATGGTCCGAGATTTTACTAAAGACGGAATTCCGTCCCCTAGACGGAAGTGTGGCAGCCATGATCACATTAGAATTTCTGTTGCAGTTCCAAGTTTAAAAATTTCAAAATTGCTCTGTAGTGTGCATAACAATCTTCTCCATGGACCCCAACCACAGTAAAAATTTTAGTAAATTCACACAAGCACATTAGCCAGCAGATATGAAATGAGCTTAAAATGTTAACACATATGTGTTAGTTTCAGTATGATGTATGATCAGCGAAATCATCATTAAATAAGCTAAGTTTAAACTTTAGGTGAAAACCACTGCTGTTTTATTTTTTTCGACTAAACTATCAACTGCAAATTTTACTGTTTTTTTTTAATGTTTCATACTCTTGACTGCTAATTGTAATGTTTTGTTATGTTATGAATGGGAAAAAAGTTGAAAGCATATCTTTAACACATTTAAGGGGTGTCCATTCTCCATTAGGAGGGGTTTTACTAAAGTTCAGTCCAATTCGAAATTGTGTTAAAATTGCTGAAAACAGTTGCTGCAGCGAAACTAAGATTTTTCTCAGCTTAAAAATATTTTAATCTATTCATCAAAATCAATGATCTACAAGATGAAAGGGAACTATGCTATAAACAGAAGAAAATCAGATTTATAATCAAATTATATTCTAAAGGTGGTAAAATTTCAAAGTTTTGCAAAATTATAAAGGGGCAAGAAGGAGTGTCCTTCTAAACAAACCTGGTGAAGTACTAAAGTGATATATTTACAAAAACCATTTCAGGGCTTTTGTATGAAATTTAGATAAGAAGTAATGCAACTCAAAAAATCTAATTAAAGAAACATATCTTTGAACAAAAATATTTAGCATTTGCAAAAGAAGGAGGCAACATAAATTTTCGTGCATGTACAGTAGGGTGGGGCGAAAAATAAAAAGTTTTTCAGATCAACTTCTAATAGTTGCCAAAAGTTGTCTTGGTGATAGTTAGCTTTTGTGCAAAATTTGAAAAAAATCGGTTAATATCTTCAGGGGGCGCTGCGATCGCAAAGTTTTACCATAGCTCTTTTATGGATTTTATGGTTAAAATATCAAAAAGAATGCCTTTAGCTAGTCTCTTTGCGTTTTTTTACTCAAAAGATGTTTTCATGCATTAAAAGCATAAGAAATGACTCACAAACATTATTTTACATGATATATTTATATTTTTAAAAAAATCACCTTTTTTCACGTTTTTGTTTCTTTTTAAATGCTTGAAATATAAATACATCATATAAAATATTTTTTTGTGAGTTATTTCATATGCTTTGAATGCATGAATATATCTTATGAGTAAAAAAATGCAATGAGATTAGCTAACGGCATTGTTTTCATATTTTAACCATAAAATCCCTATAAAAGCTGTGGTAAAACTTTGCGATCGCAGCGCCCCCTGAAGATATTAACCGATTTTTCTCAAAATTTGCACAAAAGCTAACTATCACCAAAGACAACTTTTGGCAACTATTAGAAGTGGATCTGAAAACCTTTTTATTTTTCGCCCCACCTTAATGTACAGGGCGAGGACTGCTGATGGTCTTTGAAAAAGGTGAGAAAGGTGACAAATTTTAAAACAAAGGTGACAAAAATGTAACTAAAAGGTGATCAAAAGTAATTTGTTAAGAAATGAAAAAGCAGAAAACGATTATCCTTTTTTTCTGATTTTTACCAAAAGTAGCCTATTTACTATTTCAAAAGACTTAGATTCTGAACATGAATATGATAGAGCTGGACAAAATAGACCATTTTAGGACATATTTTCAAAAAACTTTCAGTGTAATAATTTCTATGTTATGCAGGGGTAATTGTGAGTTCATAAAAAAATACCTGAAAGTTTTAAAGAGAAAATGTGTATGTGTGTGGGGATGGGGACTGTTTTTTTTAAACCAAAGCCCCTATTAATTAAGCACACTTAATTTTATAACCATACATATATAATAATTAACCAACACATTTCCTACATTTGAATAGTTTCAAATAGTTGTTAGTCAAAATATTGTGTATGCATTTAATTAAACTAAATGAACAATAAAGTTACTCTTGAACTGGTGTTGAACTAATTATCCCCAGAAAAATATTTTAACCCTTTGTTGCGCACGATGTTATTTCATTAATGTTTTAACTCGAAACCTTTAGGAATCAACTGTTATGACTCTAGGGACAGCAAAAATGTTAATTAAAAAAAATCTGCTAGCCCCAATTTATCTGTGGGTGGTGGTTGCACAGCGCAACCAGCGCGCAACCATGTATTAGAGCGTAATGAGGTAAAAGAAAAAAACAACTTACTTTGTTCTTCGCGCAGTTCCATAAATAGACAAAATTTGAAAATTGGAAGGATAAACTGTATTTTAATCTTGCATTGTATATAGTTTCCATGCTATTTTTACTAGAAATCACTACTAGAATTCAGAATATGCACTAAAAATATACTAGATTTTCGCACACACACATGTACTAGATTTTCTTCTACTGGTAAATATGAATAAGAATACGAGAACAAGTTTTTTTCTTCGAAATCTACTTTAGAATCAAAACTGCAGCGAATGAATGAAAGAAGCGTGTTGAGCGTAGAGCAAAAATCTCTAGAAATAAGGGCTCTTATCACACACACAAACTCGAAAAAGCTGTACCCATATTCACTGGAATCATCAAAACATGTGTTATTTACAAACAAAATCATCCCTGGTTTCATTCTCCCTTCCCTGGATCCCCAGTAAAAAAAAAAAAAAACCTCATTTCACAGCTGAGGAGAATTCCGAGAACTCAGTCTAGTCTGCGTTTCTTCCAGATGGTCTTATTTATGTGTCTGCTACAGTGTTGAATGACGGGGTTGCGAATGCCATAGAAATAGAAAGATTTATCACACACCTAGTTGAATTATTGCTATAGTCTTATTGTCCTTGATCGAAATAATGATACACGATGAATAATTTCTAAACATTAGAGTCATTTATAATAAAAAATGCAATTTATAATTTTGGATTAAAAACAGGGTTCGGAGGATATTTTTTTTGAAGTATTAATCTGAAGAATTCTTTGGTGCTGCCATCTATTATTACTCACTGAAGTTAAAAGACATGGAATAAATTGATTTTATTTCGAAAAATTCAGAAAATAGGGAGAAAAAAATGTTAAAATTGGTGGCTTCGCGGCGCAACCACCATGCGTCAAAGGGTTAAGGAGAAAGCAAAAGTCTAACAGAATTACTGCTTGTTGTGCGAAAATATTTATAAAGTAATGAAAGTTGTATTTGTCACTGAAAATATGAAAAAGAATTGATCTAGATGCAGTACCCATAAATCTCCTAATCACTACAATATGACCTGAGTCAAGGATTTCATATTTATTAATACTGAAGTGAAATAATATTAAAGATATGTATGTGTTAAAAAACTTAAATAACTGAAACAAAAATAAAATTCAACCACAGATTCAGCATTTAAGTTTTTGACATCTGACACTATAAAAGAGCATGGAATTTGTTTAAAATTTTTATCTTAATGAATTAAACAAAATAAAAAAATAAATGTTATTTGTTTACCTTTCAACAAGGAATAGCAAGCATCGAAAATGCGAAATATGATTCTCACAGCGGACGCAAGGAAATCGCAATTCTCAAAATTAATACGTTAAAAGTATGAAAATGGCATAGAAAATAATTCAAATAAACTTACTTCAGCTTACAATCAGAAGCTCTATGATAAACATACTATTTTTACTATCCACATAATTGAAGCAAAATAAAACTTAATCAGATCTTTAAATTTTAACTTTAATATTTTGATTTTCATAAAAGAAGCAGAATTTTGCTCGAATTTTTTTAAATTTGTAATTTTTTAGCATAAATATATTTCATTTATTAGTCTCATAACTAAGGATAATAAGCATCAAAAATGAGAAAAATTCGATTCTCATATTTTTTTTAAATGAAGGCATCAAAATCAAAAAAATTAAAATAATTTATTAAAGCAAAAAAAAAAAACAATTAGAATGGCATCTTAAACTTATATTCGATGAATATTATGAAAAATTATCGGTATAATCATCGGAAATTTGAAAAAGCAAAAAAATTCCTGAGGTGGGAAGATAGCATAGTTAAAAATATTTTATTTCGGGTATTTTCGAACATGAAAATACTAGAATCGATCATGAAAATACCGGAAATCTGATTAAATACTAGAGCACAATCACCCCTAGTTATGTTCAAAGATTTTTTTTAAATATCAATTAAATTTATACCTGAAATTATGAAGAGAAGATAAGGACGATGTATTTAATGAACATATTTTATTTTTTTCATATTTTTAATAGCTCATTGCAAAATCATCTGCATTCTTTTCCTTGCTTCTCTGTAAATACAAAGATGTTCACTAAACAGTATTGACAATAGAGAATGAGTGAAAATCCCATCTCTATGCAAATCACCAACTGAATTTTGTTTCACTAACAAAAAAAAAAAAAAAAAGAAAAAGAACTGCCAAGTATCCTTGGAAAATATGCACATGTTTTTTGAAACTTTTAAACAGGTGCTTCTAAAGGCTTTGTTTTGTAAATGAGCCACAGTTGAAACATTTCTTTTAATGGTTGAAGGACCAACTTTTTTTTTTTCATAATTCCATTTATTTTTAGGTAAGGAAAAGAATATTCACACTCTTCAAAAATTTAATTTATCAAAAATAGATTTTCCTAAAACACATTTCAAGAAAGGTTTTAAAAGGTGACAAAAATTCCAAAAGGTGACAAAAAGTGATCAAATTTTCAAAAGGTGAGAAAGGTGACTGAGTCCTCCTCCTGATGTAGAGCTTGTCCTGTTTGAAAGTACAGTATAGTATCGATTACCCGAGATAATGTAGAACGATGGTACTTCGGACAATCAAAAACTCAGACTGAAGAAAACTGGTGGTCAGAAAAATCATTAAAGATGTAGAAAAGAAGGCATATACTGTACCTATTAGGAACTTCAAAAAAAAAAAAAAAGCACAAACATAAATAAAGGCTTACAGTGGTAAAAGACAGGGTATAGTCTCAGGTCCAGACCCTTCACTTGAAACTAACCATCAAACTCCCACCATGAAAATAAAACGTACCTTCTCTTTTAAAGTATGTTTTTATCATTTAATTAATTTTAAGCATTCATGACTAGGAGTAATAGAGCTGGCTATTTTAACCATGGATCCTACGCCACTAAATATACGTAGTTATTTTCATTAACATTGAAAATTTTGTTCGTATAAAGATAATCAATCCACTTATGAGCATACAAAAATATGTAGAGTAGATGTCCAGTTAAAATATTTCTTAAAAAGTCCAGAACAAATTTTTACACCTAAATTTTTTCAGAGAACTAAAGCATCTAAGTTTGTCTTAAACTCAGTTGGTGGGAAAAATATAACTATGGCTCTACTGTATTTTTAATTTCAGGTCTGTCTAAAAAACTTTTGTAGAAAATTTCATATCTTTTAAAAAGTATTAATGTGACTATATCACAGTATTTTAGATAGTAGCCATAAAAAGTTATAAAAACCTTTGCCTCTCTCGCTCCATCCTTAACCTTTCTTTTTCAGCCTGTTCTTTCTGATGTCGCCTTAACTCTTGCTGTTCATAAAGTTGTCTTTGCTGCAAATAATAAAAAATCATTTAATTTTGGAAAAAAATATTTAACCAAACAAAACATAAGAAACTAAGATGTACAGTGAACTCTCGCTAACTTGAAGTCCCAAGGGATCGCCAAAAGTCCTTGAATTATTGGCAGTTCAAGCTACAGGAAGTTTCCACAACTTTTTCAAAAGTTTGGAATCCAATGAAAACTTCAAGATAAAGGAATAATTGAGTTGTAAGATTTCGAGTTATCAAGAGTAGACTGAATTTTGTAATGAGCATTAAACAAGGAAGGTTAACTTCACATTTTGGTATGGGAGGGCTGTTTTTTTTGACTGTTATATTGCATTTGAAACTATAATAAATAGTAACAAGTTAAGTTAAAAAAAAGTTGCACTTTATATGGATGGTGTTATGCAAAAACGACTCAACCCACAAAAACCTGATTTTGAGATAATAGGCTTTAAAGTCAACAAACTCTGGCAAATCATGAGCTCTTTTTCAATATACCAATGATATGTTACCATGAACGTAATATTTAAACTTATTTTCTCACGTGTTTTTCAATAAAAAATTTTAAGTGTTTGTGCATAAAAAAATAAAAATGTTGGATGAATGCGTTTTGCTTTATAGGTTACTAAGGAATGGAGGGTTAAAAAATAAGGCAACCCACATTATTAATGATGAATCATGTGGTTTATTGATTAAAAAAAAATGCTGTACAAAAAATCAGTCTTTCAGAAATAATTAAAATTGTTTAAAAGATATTAAATCCTCATCTTCATCAATGTCAAAGTCCACATTTGAAACTCCAAAACCGTCAACATCATCTGAAAATTCCCCCTGTTGAGCAGTTCTCAAGAAATTATAAAAATATTTTAAGTCTTGTGGTACTAGCTTCAAAATTTCTTTGAGGTCTTTGATATTTTCTTTTGACAGTGGTTTACCCGTTGGCCATAAGGAATCCAACTGTATCTTTAAACGACTTGTGTTGTCGACCTTTCTTCTTTTTTCTATATCTATTATCTGCACGTTTCCTTCTGTTGTGTTAGTTTTCATGTAGAGCTTAAAGAGCTCACTTTTCAAAATTTTGATCTCATGGGTCTTCAGGCAACTCACTTTATCTTTGTTTGAATCGATTTTTCTGTTTGTAGTATTTTCCAATAATTTGTGAATTGAAACCATTTCTTGTCTTTCTATTTTGTTAACAACAAATTTATTTTTCCTACTACACTCTTTCATAACATTAATGTAGTCTACGTCTGTGTATAGGCGCTGTTGGATTTTTAAAGAACGCTCAACATCTCCAAACTCTGAATCGTTAGGCAGAAAGCTGTGTCCCGAAAGCAAGAATCTTAGAGTGATGGATTCAAGAGAAGGATGGTTGGTTATGCAATGTGTGCATCATTAATAGTGCTAGGTTGATACTGCGGTTTTGACCACCGCATGAATCGGACCATATGTGCTTGACTGGTGGATTGACATGTTCTATTATATATTTTCTTAGACAAAATCCCACCTCTTGGGTTCCTCTCCCAGCTTCATTTTCAAGCCAAACATTGAAGATACCCTTTCCTGTGCTACCAACGTGGATGCTAAGGTTGTAGAAATTTAATTGCTGTTTATAATACACAATACCAGTTGGCAGTTTAGGTAATGGATGAGTTTTTTGCAGATCAAATGTTAAAGTTTCCAGTTCAGGGTTCCCTTTAGCAGATTCAAGATCATTTTTCATTTGATCCCTCAAAGTCTCTGCTTTTTGAGAGTGGTTGGAATGCTCTTATCCTAGAGAATCCGCCACCTCGCCTGTAAGGCCTTTAATTTGTGCGTTGAACATATCACACTTCAAACAGCTGTCCTTTTTAGGTTTCTGGAAACGTAAATTGAAATTGGCATAGAAATGTTTTTTGTAGGTAGAAAAACTTACTGGAAGCTCATTCTCTTTCATCGTGTTCTCATACAAGTTGTACATTTTTTGTAAGTTAAGTTAAGAACCGATTCCTTTGAACTTTTCTTGTAAACGATTCTAGAAAAAGAACAGAATAAATTCATCGATTCTACCGATCGACTCTTGGATATTGGGTTTGCAATAAATCCCCCTGTCTTCTTTTCATAATGGTGAGTTCTATTTTTTTCTCAATATTTTAAATTATTACCTTATAAATTATAAACAAATAAACGTTCAATGTTTTCAGTAAATAGTTCAAGAATGAAAGAATCGATACAATGAATTCATTTTGAGGAGTGGATAGAAACTGAATCGTTCACTTAAACGAATCGTTTTCCCACCCCTAGTGGGTTGATACAGTTGGTTGAGTGTTTGTTGCAAAATAGCTTACAAACATCAAACTGTTGGATGAGTGTTTTGTAGCTTCACTCAGTGGTTGAATGTTTTTTACTTAATGGTATATTGAAGATTCAAGGATTGTGGGTTAAAATGTTATCTGTATTGGTTCTTGAAAAGCTGATAGAGCTTAAATCATTTTTGCTTAATGTAGAAAGCAACATATTTTACCATCAGAGTTGGATAACTCATTTTTTTATGTTTTGTGGGTTAACTCCTTTTTGCATAATACCATCCATATATTTGTCAAATTTTTTAACTATAAAATTAAGAGTTTGTATTATTAAATTAATATCAACATCTTTCTTCTTCTTCTCCACATTTTTCTTATGCCATTAATTCGCCTCAGTATTACCAAAGTGCAGTTATATTTTTATTTAGGTATTTCATGTACAGTACTGTATATTTATTGTTTCTCACAGGTTAAAATATTCAACCATCTATGGTCTGGAATGGATTAATCCAATTCACATTACATATTACATGAAAGATACATCATTCGAGCTGTTTTCCAGAACAAATTGTGGACAAATAGCAAGGTTCCATTGTAACTACCACCAATAGTTGCAAATATACTGGTTGGGTAAGCAATTAGTTTTACAGAACTACAACATACAGTTGAAGTATTTTTCTTTCGAAACTAATATACAAACACGCATTACACCTAGAGTTGCTTTTATCAGAACTACTACCCAAATTAATATTATTTTAACTAAACAATGATTAAATACATGTCATTGAAAATTGAGATGCAATAAAGATAAGATTGAAAACATACCTTATCCATTTTTTCTTTTGCTTGTTTTTTGAACTGTTGAAAGCTGTCCATTGCAGTAGATTTAAAAGCTGCTGCTGCATTACTAGTGCTTGGACTGTTAGCTGACTGAGCAAGACTGGACCAGGAACTCAAATTTTTCAGTTTTGATTCAGCTGGCTGTTTAATAAAACATTTTAGGATTAAAAAAAAAAATTATGCTACAGCATAGCAATCAGATTTCCAGATTATAATTAGTGGTTTAATAATAGTAGATGAATAGTAAATTTCAATTCCGAATTCTAAAGAAATTCGGATCAGTTGACACTTGTTATAGTGAACAATAATTAGTAAATGTTTCATTAAATTTATACAAGAAATTATATTAGCCAAAAAAAAAAAAAAAAAAAAACCTATTTCATCAATAAATTTAAATTGCACTACTGACACATTATACAAGATGATGAAAAAAAACACCTTTTTTGCATTAGGCGTTGAAGAGACAGGAGAAGGCTTTTGTTCCATTTTCTTCTCTCCATTAGTAACTGAAGAACTTATTACTTGTGCTTGATGTCCAACATTATAATTGGGCAAACCTTGGGAAAAAGCAACAAAGCATACTTATTTCCACTGCTGTTTTACAATTAAATGCATATTTTAAATATTATGACAGTTAACTGACAGTTTATAACAAAATAAATGAAAAGATTCTAACATTTGTTCAACTTTGAAAATACAAGAAACATTTACAAGATGCAAAAGAACTAAAATCTTAATTACTGCATGAAATTATTGGTCCAACACAAGCTCTAAACTGACAGGTTTCTAAAATAAGATTTATATTAAATAAGTACAATAAGAGACAAAATTCAGTCTGGTGGAAATCTTAAAGCATTTCTTTCAATGCACTAAATTTAATGCTGAATTTTCAAAGAAAGAAAACATCAAAGTTTTCAAATTAATTGATGAAACTAATAAATTCAGACATTCTACAAAAAACGGTGGTAAAAATTTTCTTTTGGTGTTTTCTTATTTACCTTTATATATATATATATAATATAAAAAAACACACCCACCCACAAAATTGAAGGACGTAAGATGAATTTTAATGCTTGTCAAGCATTTGAAAACAAAACTTTTTATAACAAGCACTTTTCATGCTTTTTAAAAAGCGTAAAAACCATGCATTACACCTGGGAAAAGTTTCTGAAAATATTAAAATAGTTCATATTTTCCCGGAAAAAACATATCCCTTTACTGAATTACAATACCCAAACTAAGAGTTTGCTTAGTTCAAATTACCTGATTGTGCAGTGAGTTCTGGAGCTTTTGCACTAGTATAGGCATTAGTTGTAGGTGCTTCAGTCTCATTATTCCTTTCTCGAGGTTTTGATAGCAAAGGAGGAGGAGTGGGATCTAATGGAGGAGTAGGGATCTGAGGAGTTCTAGCTCGAAGCTCTGCTGCTGGAGTTAGTTTAGGAGGGGTGCTAGGAGAGTTGGGTGATGGCTCGGAAGGAACAGGATTTACTGGAGTTGGCACAGGAGCCTGACAAGATGGTGGAGTGACAGATGCAGTGGTAACAGGAACAGAATCTGAAATGAAACATATTATTTATAAAAGATAAAGTACATTTGTGAAAATGTAACATAATTGTTTATTTGCACTCCAATATATCAGTAGATACTCCTTACAAATATTTAAGAATTTTTGATTGACAAGAACTCTATAACTCAATTTCAAGCTAAAGTCCAAATAAGTTAGAATTTTGAGAAATTAGTGCTGTTAATGGAAAATATTTATAACAGTGTTTCAGAGATCATGTCCAACAGGACAATTTGAAAATTTTAGAAAACTTGTTACAGCAGAGGAAAATTAAATTAAATCATCAACATTAACTTTTCTTAAAATTCTGAAAAATGATGCCAAACTGAAAGCTAGGCCAATCAGTAACAATATTGTTAGTAAGAGAATAGAAAAAAAAATGAGGATATTGAAATAAAGCTTAACAACACACTGAAAACAAGACTCCTCTCCAGTGTTAGAAAAAATAACTTAAATCTGACTTCATGAAGACGATTAATATAAAGCTTCTAGGTGTCAAATTGAAAAACTTGGGTACCATTTTTGATGAATAAAATGTGAATACATCCGAATTAAAAAAGATTAGAAATGGTTTTACTGCTGACAGCACATTCAAAAAGACCTATAATATATATGAAACAAAATTATTTTTAAAGACAAAATTTTCAATGGAATCGCCTCTAACTTCACGAGTGAAATTCTAGCGATTAGAGAAGCTCTCACCTTGTATCTGAATGACTCACAAGCCTTAAATTCCATGGAAGGTCTAACTATCTTTTCAAATTCTAAATCGGCAATTGAAGCTATCAAAAACAGAAAGACTTTTATCACATCTGAAATTATCGCCCTTCTTGAATGGTTGAACAAGGGGAAATCTTGCATGCTGATATGGATTTCTGTCCATGTAAACATTGAGCGAAATGAATGCAGAGACTTAAATTTTAAGTGTACCACAATCACATTTGCTGATGCAAATGCTGTGGCAAGACACAGACTTCTAACTGAAACTTAAAAAAAACTTTTGATAGAATCTAGAGACTTATTCTTTTCTTCTGTCTATCCAGGGACACGAGAATAACAACAAGATGAAATTGATTGTGTTACAAAATCATTTTTGAAAATCAATCCTTAATGCCATAGGCTCTACCGATTAATCGGCCGATTATTATTAGCCGATTACTCGGTAATCGGCTAATTTGCTTATTGGTGCATCCCTAGTAG
The DNA here is from genome assembly GCA_038373865.1 of Uloborus plumipes. Classification (NCBI taxonomy): domain Eukaryota; kingdom Metazoa; phylum Arthropoda; class Arachnida; order Araneae; family Uloboridae; genus Uloborus; species Uloborus plumipes. The sequence continues at coordinate 60,376 of JAXGGA010001378.1, read as the reverse complement.
ATGGCATTACTTACTTTGTGGCCTTGGTTGTGAAGTGATAACATTTTTCTTAACAGGAGCTGCAGTAGCTGTAGCTGTAGGCCTTGACGGTTGCTGTGGAAGATTATGACTGGCAACAACAGGGGGACGTGAAGGTACACTAGCAGCTATAAAATATATTTAAAAGATCATTCAACTACATACATTTCACTTCGATTTGTTCAAGTAATTGTACAGTCCAAGTGGTTTGAACATTTACTGATGCTTACTTACCTTGTTGGTTGACAATCGGATAGATAGCATTTTCCGACTGCTGTTCTACAGTTGGCTGTAATTGAGGTGGGCTTTGTGAAGATGGAAATGTGGGAAGTTGGTTTTGAGGGTGAACATACGCATTATGATTGTTGACTGGTAGAGCTGTAGGAGGAGGGAAAGTTCCTACAGGACCTCCTAGTGATGGTGGGCCATGAGAGGATGCTCCAACAGGTCCCGATGGCGGATTCAAGAGGGGAGGTTCAAGATTGGACAGCTGGAAATTGTAATTTGTTGTAAAATGCAAAAGCATATAAACATTTTTAAAGGTAAAATTTGTAATGCTTACGAGTAATATTTCAATAAATTGAAATTCTTGTTTAAAGTTTTAATATGGTAAGATGCAACCTGTTATAATGAAGTGGAAAAGTTTGAAATTGCAGTTAACACATTTCTTACAAATCATTAAAAATTGTACATTTCTATCGTTTTAGCGTGTTTAAAAAAATAAATATGATGTGTCTTGAAAGGGCAAAATTAGCAGTCGCCCCTGGTCACAAGATAAATTTAATAATAAGGCACCCCATAAACTTTTCCGATTGAGCTAATATTTTGTACACATCATTTTTTTGTTCATTGGAACAAAATAGGGGGGTGGGAGCGAACTTTTAAAAAATTTGAAAGATAAGGGCCACTCCACTGCGTATTAGTGCTAAAAAACATTGGATTAAAATTTCACTATTTCTGCACTAAGGTATTTATTTTCTTAATTGATGTATGGTTACATACATTTAAATGGAGATTCAAGGGGGGAAAAAAACCCCAAAAGCTACTGACATAATTTGTACAATTTTTGTGAGAATAGCATATACACATAAAAACACCAAGAATGAAGAGCCATGACCTCCCTTTTGCCTTTCTTAAACAAAAACAGATTTTTAATGGAGATGGCCAATCCTAAATGCTTCATGCGTATTATCTTCACACTCAAGAATGACTAAAACTGCTTTTTTTGGACTCCAACTGCAAAAAAGGTTCAGAGAAGATCCCCTTGATCCTTCCCCTGACAATAACAAAGACAGCCTAAAATAGTGTTTTTATGCATTGTACTTTTCGGAACATTACATTCAAAGCAATAAAATATATTATCTTTTTTCAAAAAGTTCAAACTAGATGAAGAACCTTGTAGTACAATTACTGCCTGAGAAAAGCACTGCAGAAAGGGAGGCAGGAACTCAATATGCAGTGAAAATTGAGTAAACAGCACAGTTGCCTAATTAATGGGGAGTTAACCTTTAGGAACCGGGCGGCACATATGTTGTACCATAAGTCTTATCTAGTTTAGAGGACGGGGTTGAAATTTTCACTTCAACCCTTTGGACCCGGGGATTTTTTCAAGGTTTCATACGTCTGGTACGACAGTTTATTCCTTCTCTTTTCAATGGAAAAGAAATCTGAGGTTAAACTGTTGTACTACATGGGTCGAAAGAAAAATTTCTATATGAACAACCCGAAACCAAAAGGTTAAGAATAACAGGGTATCAAACCTTTAATTGGTATTAAATTTTCAGTTAAGATGATCATCAAATCTATTTTAGAAGAAGGGGATGCAGGTGGTTATTTCTAAATTACACATGTTATTCTTTATAAAGCTTCAAATTAAAGCTTTTTTCTTATCATAAAAATCAGACTTCTCAGTGAGCTTTAAATTAAAATGCCTTTGCAAATATAAGTAATTACAAGGTGATAAAAACCATAAAGTTTTAGAAAAGCAAACTATATTACCTGATTTTCTTCCACCTTTGGTTTCTTAATATCTAAAGCAAAGAAAATGTACTTTTAAATCTGTTTGTTTACATAACAAAATTCAATAACAAAAACTTCATAATTTAAACGCTTAAAATTTCAAAGAGGAAACCTAAGCAATTAAAACATGCCAATAATGAATAGCTAAATTAATTTAGCACTCTTATAGTATGCTCAGAAAGAATAGAATGTCCAAACGATGGGCTTGATTACAAGGAACTCCAATTCAATGAAAAATCGTCTTTAGTCGGATCACTTTTCATTCATAAAGGCTCATTTTTTACATTGGAAAAGGAGCTCTTACTAGCTCGGAACACGTGTCAGCAATTTAAATTCAGATGTTTATCGCTGATAATGCTATTATTACGTGGATTTAAGCATTTGGGTCTTTGAAAACAGGTTGTAGACCAAGAAATAATGAAGATATAGGTATTTCGGTGAAGTCCCCCATTTGTTGTAACTTTAGCCCCCCCCCCCTGCACTTTTTTGAGGATGACAACATCTGAATTCGTACTCCTCCGGCCAATCCCTTTCAGAAAAAACACCTCTAATAATCGTATTACGAAAATCGCATGGAAGTTAAAATTCGACTAGTTGTTCCACCACTATAATCAGGATACATAATAATACATAACATTCTTTTTTTTTTAGGGGCTTATCTAGAAACAACAAAAAAGCGCAATAGTTCCGAAAACACAAAACAATTGTTGAATGAAAACTGATCAAATAAGCTTTGCTAAAATATAATTGAAGTTAAAAACCAAAGTAAATAAAGCACTAATTAGATAGACAGTACAGCATATAGCTATTTCAATTTGCCGGAACAACAAGAGTTCTCTAACAGCTTTCATGCTTTGTGATGAGCATTTTGCACTGATGAAGAGGCTCCATTATAGCCTTGAAATAGCTTCAGTCAATTCTCGATAAGTCAAATCTGATGGGACCGAAAAAAAAACTTTTAATTATCGGAAGTTCGACTTATCATTAGTTTCGATTTCCAGCATTTTAATAAGTAAAATATGGAACATGTAATTAATATATAGATAATTGATACAAATGCAGAGCACATGAATTGTTTTATTGATGAAAATGTACACTATTTATAAAAAAACATTAAGAAAAAAAAAACAAAAAAAAAACTTTCTTTTTATTCATATTTCATTCTTGTGGGATAATCCGTCCTTTTAAACTGCAATGAACAGTTTTGTAATTCGAGAAACAGTAAATGTTAAAGCCTTTATACATACGGTTTTCTTTTGGCAACACATTCATTTTCTTTTATGGTCTTATATGTGCTTTTCGGAGCAAACCTCAGTATTTTAATCAATTTTTTTCAACTTCATATTAAAGAAATTTGTTATCAACTCCTTTAAAAGTCGTTTGTTCTAAATTTAATAATCGCTATCCCACTGTCATGTTTCATTGAAGATTAAGGAAGTTAATTTTTGTGAAAACAAATTTTTTGCTGAAGCATAATGCAAGCCATAAGTGCAAATGATAAAGCAAGAGTCACCACAGATGTTATTTCTTTATTGCACACTGCTTCAACAAATCTTATTTTGACTTTCAGGTTTTTCCTGTAGGAATAGCAAAAGAGACAAGTAAGATTTCATGCTCTCACTTGAAAGTTTTTTCTGCTTATTACTATCAAATGTTTAGTCACCTCAAAAAAACTTCAAGTTAAGAGAAGTAAACTGCGAGATATGGAGGAAAATTAACATGGAATCGAAGAAGAAGGGATCAGGACCAAATAAAAAGAGAGTTATAGTAATGTTCGAGTTATCAGACTTCGAGTTATCGCGAATTCACTGTATTTGCTGTGTTTTCTACCTAATTTGTGCTTATTTATGTTGGTTTTTAACTTCAATAACAAAATAACTGTAGCTAATAGAAATATTTAAAAAAAAACTGCTGATACTCTTCTTGTAACTCTCCAAGTAGTCAACATTGCATGTATAGTGCATCACATCACAAATTTTCTCAATGTCAGATTTAACACTTGTTTCAGATGGTAATAATATACGATGATGACGAAAAAGAAATAATAGATTGTGTCCCCCCCTACCGATCAGGCGATTCAAAAAATAAAACTCTTAAACTTTTTTCTTTTTGCAAATGCCAACCAAGCAAATTCGCAGGAATTTGTGGTATGGAATGTGCTATAAATGAAATTGTTTTAAAACACAAGTAAAGATTACATTTTCCCTACTATTTTTTTTGATAAATGTCAATTTTTAAACAATATGGTTATATTATGAACACCGCCGACGATTTTATGTTTTCCTGCTCAGTACGTCTTTTTATCACTAGTCCGATTGAAAACGTAAAATCGAGGTCCTACTATAACTACAAAAAACAATACATAAAACTACAGCCGATTAATCAGCTGAAATTCATTCAACACATTTCTTTAGTCTAAGTAAAAGTAATTTTAACATCAAAATAATTGTTCAGCCCATTAAGAGACTAAATTTGGCCGATAGGTTAATAAATCAGCAAAATGACCAATTACTGCCTATTCATTCATCAGTAATATTAAATTTTAAAGAATAAGATTAAGGTCCCTTTTTTTAAAGAATTAAAATCCATACATAAATACAACAAATTAAGATGATTTGAAAATATTAGTTAATTGAACTGGTTATTTTAAAACCAGTGATGTGACGTTCTCTAAAATTAAAAAAAAAGCATCCTTAGCTTATCCTTAGCATCTTTATTCCTTAAAATATTTTGAAATTTTTTGATAAGGATTATAATTGGCAGAATAATTTAATGTGATAATATCTTTTCTTAAAATAAGAAATTTTTGTCGTTTGACAGGTTTTTGAAATAAACGATTTAATCAACAAATAAGAAAATAAAAATAAACAAATAAATAATGTTGAAAAGGCAAATACAGTATATCAGTAATCTCAAATTAAAAGCAATTCTATTTTACTAAGAAATTTTCTACCCTTTTTTTTATTCTTTCTTCCACGGACAGAAGAAAAAGGTGTATCTGAATGAGAGATAGAATGAGGGCTTACTGTATTTACTAAATACACAGTCCAGTCACATTAATGTGACCACCTGTCTAAAGCCAGAATAGCCACCTTTCGCAGAGCAGACTGCTGCGATACGTGCAGGAAGAGACTCAGTTAGGCCCTGAAGGTGTTCACTGGTAGTTTGAGCCATGTTGACTCCAATGTCAGGGTCAGCTGCGCTAGATTAGGCAGGTGAGCATCCATGGCCCGAATAAACCAATCGAGATGGACTTACATATTCTCGATTGGGACCGAGTCAGGAGAGTTTACTGGCCAGGGGAGAAGGGTAAACTCATCCTGGTGCTCTTTGAGTCACGTGCGTACACTGGCAGCTGGATGGCACTTCGTATTGTCCTGCTGATAGATGTCATCATCCTGAGGAAAAACAATGTGCAAATAGGGGTGGTCATGGTCCGCAAGGACAGATGAGTACTTGTAGTGATTCATCGTGCTTTCTACGATGATGAGTGAACTCGTAGAATGCCAGGAAAACATTTCCCAGACCATCATGCTACCGCCTCCAGCTTGAACCATTCCGGCAATGCTGCAGGATATTTGGTTTCAGAGGTTTCATGCATCAGAAGTCAAAGTCCATCGGTCCGATGGAGTATTAAACGTGATTCAACAGAAAATGCTACCTGTCGCCACTCAATAGATGTCCGGCTGCGGTACTGGGGTGCAAATTCCAGAGTTCTTCATTGATGGACAGTAGTCAGCATAAGTGCATGAAACAGGCTTCTGCTTCAGGAGCCCAGACGCAGCACTATCTGCTAAACAGTTGTTTGGGCAGGCCGTCAATTGGGGGGGGGGGGGGGTCAATTGTCCCCCCCCCCCCGGCTTTGAGAAATCAATGTATTTACATATAAGTGGGCGTGGTTTTTGCTGTTTTCCCATGAAATTGCATTGTGTTTTCACCCTTTGCAATTCCCCCCTGGAAAAACTTGAAATGACGTCCCTGAGTTTGGGAGTCAATGTTGGTAGCTCCTTAGTTCATCAGGAGGGTCAGTTGCTCAACGGTTGCCCGTCTTTTAACCCGAACGCATCTCCGCAGCCGTCGTTCGCCTCTGTGATCAATGGCTCCTGGTGCACCACATTTTAAATGTCCGATTTTGAACAGTCCCATTTTGCCATGTACGGTAAACTTTTACCACGACGGCAAAGAAACAGCTCAAAAACTCAGCCATTTTAGAAATGTTTCCACCCTTGGCCCGAAAGCCAATGATCATGCCCTTTTGTACAATGTATAAATTGCTTCGTTTTTGCATCATGCCAACGACAGAAATGTTTTTTAAAGTCCTCACCCACCCTTTATACACTCTCAACTGCACTGTGCTACCAAGCACCTTCAGTGATTGCTTATTTAACGTCAAAGTCGAAAGTGCGTGATGATCACATTAATGTGACTGGACTGTGTAGTTAGCATAACTTTTCAAGAAACAAGAGTTTTTGGGAAAACAAGAACAGAAAAGGAAAAAATGCAGACATTTTCTTGGCTGTATTGATCATAGTATGACATAATTACCATTCTCAGAATCACTAGTATCCGATGAACTACTGGAGCTACTACTGCTACTACTGTCACTGTCAGTAGTGCTGCTACTACTTGCACTTAAACGAGTACCTGTTCCTCCAACTACATCTATATGTGAACTATCAGAATCTAAAATAAATGTTGAAAATGAATAAATTACACTCACAAGAAAAAAAAACCACAAAGCATCAACATAGAATTATATTTTATGAAGGACATACATGGATCAATGATGAAATGGAGATAATTAAAAAATTGTCTGAAGTTAAAGAAAAATTCGAAATTCAAGCAATTGGGGTAGTTACAGTTAGAATTAGTATTTCCTAAGCTTCTAGAAAAAAAGAAAAAAAAAGAATCTGAATTCAATTGTGATTTTTTTTCATAGGTAGGGAAAATGAGGTACGTATGAATGTGGTATGCTTTATTAAGATAACTTGAAGTAACAAATCTTGATGAAAATCTCAATTGATAGTAGTACCAGTCCTTTCTTACGAAATCTTTAGAACAGGGTTCGTACTTCCTTAAAAAACCCTTAATTTTATCAGACAAAATTAAGGTCCCTAAAAAACCCTTAAAAAGTCCTTAATTTTGGAAAAATTTAATTAATTTTTAAAAAACTGTTTCAGTTATTTTTTCTTTCTTTTTCACCATGAATTAAAAGCTGCAGTGCATACCTGCCAACTTGTACGTTTTGGCCTTATAATGTACATTTTTTGCATTGTTGTACAATCGTACGGTAAAGGTGTAAAATCGTACGTTTTCTACAGATTTTTCATCTATTACAGTGTTTTTTTCTCTCACAAAACTAAATTTCAGCTACTAGGCTTCTGTAAAATCCATCGATACATGTGTTAAAACGCAAGGGGGAGCCTAAACGTCGTCATATTTCAGCACTGAGCGCATACTTCGCGGAAAACTGGTTCATGTGACTGAGACTGCAATCCTTTTGCATCGTGCAAATATTTTAATATTGGCGAAAAATTTAAGTTGCATTAACATATGCTACCTTAGGTTATCACATTTAATTACTTATTTTAATATTTTTTAAATTTTTTCCTCCCCATTTTACATGTCACATTTTACAAGTGATTCTGGTAAAATCGCTTCGTTTGTTTGACATTTCAATCCTTTATCCCCCATCTTGTGAGTGTTTTAATATTTTTGATGGTTGGAAGTTATTTTGACATATTGCTATCTTAAATGAACTTATTGCATCATTTTTTAATTTTTATAATTAATAAATAAATTCATTTAAAAAAACTCTCAAGGAAAAATTTATGTTTTTTTTTCCTTATCAGCATGCTGATATTCAGAACATACTTCACTAAAAATTGTATAACTGAAATCAATTTATTCAATTGAAAATCTAAGGAAAAAATGAAATGGTAATTAAAATAAAAGAAAACTACTGAAAGTGACAGTGATATAATTACAATACCTTATTGAATGTATAGTTTAAATTAAAGAATAGGTTATTGCCTTAGTACAGTTTCGTAGGGGAGATTGTAAGATTTTCTAAGAAGACATGTTGGCAGGTATGGGAGTGTTATCCAAGGTTTCTTTTCGCCTGTTATACCCATGCGGTATAACTCCACTTTATTATACATCTCAGTAACTTCCACAGACGCCCAACAACTGAAATCTACTAATTTCTCTGTTTGTGCCTAGGTGATCAAGGAAGAGACGCACGCGTGTCGTGGAGTTTTTTGCGTTTTGAAAATAGCAAGAAGTAGATGAATAAGTGCGTTAGAAGTAGACGCTGAAAACTTTAAAATTTCTGCTAATATCTGTGATGAAGGGGGAAAAGAACAGATGTTCAAAATTTATTAAAGCAAATGCAATTAGAAAAATTGTCCATGAGAAGGAGACTGAACTAAATAATATTGTTCAAAATATTGAACACAAAATAAGTTTTAAAAGTTGAACCATTGTTGCATTATTTTTAAGGTGTTTTATAGCAAAATTGTGTTCCTGAAGCTATTTAAATATTTTCCTATGAGTCCTTAAAAACATTTGAGAGCCCTTAAAAAGTCTTTAATTTTAATTTAAAAAATAAGTATGAACCCTGTAACAATGAGCTAATTTATGTTTCTGTGATGAACATGGTGTTTCATACAATTTAATCATGGACTTCTTCCACTGAAAAGTAGACTAACTAAGCTAAGACTAGCTAAACTCAATTATTGCAAACCATTTTATAAACATTCAGACAATTTTGTGACACATTCCTTTTTTTTTCAAGCAAATATTCCGTATTTTTAGAAATTAGTCCTAAGGTGGCTGATAATGCATTTGTGAACAGTCATCTTTCAATAGTCGTAAGATCACTATATGATATTTAAAAAATATATGTTTCTGAAATCAGTTAAAATCTTCATTTTCTGAAAAATGGAGGAATAAAAAACTGTTCATATGTAACTTTTTAATATATTTCCAAGCACATGGCTTGAGTTGTTATTTTTCAGGTCATGATTTAAAAGTCAAAAGAGGGTCTGAAAGAAATGGAATTTAAGTACAGATCTCTCTTTGCAAAAAAAAAAAAAAAAAAGCAGAAGATTTTTAGCTGACATTATTTTGCATTAATAAGATAGAACAGTCTAATTAATAAATATAACTAAAATTAATAATACTAACTAGAGATACCTTACTACCATAACATCTTTATTTACCTTTCATCAAGATATACAAACATGAGAGTCCCAGCATATTTCTTAGGTACACTATTCCGTATGCATTAATTTTTGGGCAGATCTCGCAGCTGAACCTTCTGAGTTTAGTGCACTAGTCATTTTGGATTAAGAGTTAAGTTTAATGCTTAGTTTAGATATGAACTAGAATAGACACAATGTATTTGAGAGATATGTGTTACTGTTAAAGAACTTTCTAGTGACATTTGATTTTCTATGTTTTAAAAGATTTTATTACAGTAAAGCACTGTTTAAACATATTTTGGTTTGTAAAAAACAATAATTCAAGCCTAAATAAATAGGAAAATGAATGTAAAAATCTTAGTTAAACAGCTACAAGTACTTCTCAGATGCAAACGACAGGTGTGCAAACTGCTAATGACTCTACAAAAAAATTCCAACAATGGCTAAAACTAGGTCTAAGAGAAGGGGGAAAATAGCTGAAGTCAGAGTGTCATAGTACTATCTTTTGTAAAGCTAGAAAACAAAATTACTCTTCAGCATTCTCTCAGATATGCATGCTCGATGGAAGGCTAAAACTTTTAAATAACAATAAATCTTGATCCATCCTAAGTAACATGGTATTTTGGGAACATATTTAAATAAATTTTATAAAAATCAATCCCTTACTTATTCTTGGATTATTTCAGCAAGGAATAGTTTAAAGCTATAATGTTTACAAGAGGAAATCAATAAAAATTTAATTGAAAAACTTTTCTTACTAATCAGAAAGTTTTGTAAAATTGTAAAACAAACTTCTCACTGAGCAATTATATTATTATAAATCAATAAACACCAGGTGCAGATCCAGAGTGGGGTCATGAACACCTCCCTTACTTATGGAAGGGGAATATAGCTTAAAACTGCATTTTTGAGACATATTTTGAAACAAAAAAATTGTCCTGAAGCCTGTTTACCACAAAAATTGTACTTAAACCCCCTTCTGGAAATAGGCACCTCCAAAACTAGAAGCTGAATCCATCCTTAATGAACATAGACATCTGCGATGACTTTACCTTTCCTACTGCTTTTTTTACTATTGGAATGTAGTTGACCGCTGCAATCTTGCAATCTCTTTTCAAGCTCCTGTTTTTTTTCTTTGGCATCCATTTCCTTATTTTTTCCACTACCCTTGTTCCTTCCTTTAAATATGAAACACAGTGAAAATATGAGTAACTACACATAATACATCATTATTTCAATTTAACATCAGTAAATGAGAATTTTTCATACAGTAAAATGTTTATTTATTAGTCTGTGACAGCATTATTTGTTTTAAAGTGAAGAAAGTCAATAGGGTACTGATATGTCTTACAGCAAAACTATAGAATCAAGAATCTTAAACATACAATACTTTTTTTAATTGAATAATTTCATAGTGGACTCCCTGATGATTTTAAAATTTTTTATGGCAGTACAACTTTTAAAATATGAGAAAAAAAAGTGAATACTAAAAATATATTTTTTTCTTTGAACTTAAAAAGGAGAAAGAGAGAGAAGTCTCAAGGAAAAAAAAAAAAAAAAATGCTGCACATTATTGGTCATCCCACCCACTCCAATGTTTACAACATAGAGGGAAAAGGTTTTATTTTATTGAAACCACAAATGCATTGCTAAATTTCACATAAACAGTTTTTGCAACTTTTAAATACAATAAAGCAGTGGCTACTCTTAGACTTAGGTGCACTCTCCTGTCACATTTATAACCTAAGTAGCACACTTCGTTTTTTAAAGGTTGTAAAATGGTTAATAACGTTGTAACAACCGCTTAAAAACATTTAAAGGTTATTTGTGCTGCCTGGGAAGTGCACCTTATCATAAAATAAAAAAAAAAAAAAATAAATAAAAATAAAATTATAACATTAAAAAAAAAAAAAAAGAGTATCTAAATGGAACAGAGAGGGGCATAAATTTTTCCTTGTTATTCTAGTGGACAATGGAGGTTATTTAAAGGTCGGTTTGTTGTGTGTTTTGTCTTTTGAAAAAGATTTGCTTCCATGATTATGTGTTGCAAAACTTGAAAGGGATAAAGAGAGCACATTGCATGATGCATAAGTGAAAGCAAGGAGCAGCGATCTTTAAAATACTTAAAAATGCTAAAACTGAAAACACAGGAGAGAAAAGATATGGATAGGCAGTGGCGTAGGAACTTAGTATAAACAGGGGGACCTGGAGCAATGCCGGATCTTTACTCTTTCCGGTGCGTGTGTGTGTGTGGGGGGGGGGGGGCAAGACACACGAGATCAATTATAAAGTCATAAATGTCCAAATAAACACTTTTTGTGAATAGAACTAGTTTAAAAACTTTGCTAATGTCTCTTTTGCCAGAAAGACAAGTTAAACTACACTTTTGCATTTTTAATATGAACTTAGTTTTAGATAGAATATTTGCTCAGAAATATGAAATCTCAAACTTTTCAAACGGAAAAAATTCCAAATGTTACCACCTTTAAAAAATGACTTTTGACGATTTTTGGTGGCATTACGTGAATTTCCTAAGAAAAGGATCACACATTTGAAAACAGGTTTAAGGAAAAAATGTGCTACAGAATTTTGTGGTGAAGAAAATTTTCCGGGGGAGCTGAGCCGGTCTGAAATATTCCAGGGGGAGCCAGAGCTCCCCCAGCTCCCCCGATTCCTACGCCCCTGTGGATAGGGGAGTTAAATATTCACATGATACATTCGTAGATTTCATTGATTCAGAAAGTTTAGGAGGAACACTGATTTAGTAAAAAATATATAAATAATGGAATTTTATTTTTCATTGTAATTCATTGCACAATTTCTTCTAGATTGTACGCCTATAAAGATAAAGAGCCCATTGTACAGGGGGTGGGTGGAATTAACGCTACTGTAATAATGCAGTCATGTTTCATGAGTCAAGAATTTATGGCTGCATGTTATAAATTTACTTCTGGACATATAATTTTTTATGAATTGAAAATTATTTGGCTTAACTAACTCCTATTAGAATTAAATACTTAAAACTGCAGAGTACATACGCAAAATTTGGCCCTGTGTACTGAGTGTTTATTAAGTACTCAGAATGGCACGAACTAGTAATACATTTCAGGGTTGGGTTTTTGACGTCAAAAACCAGTTTTTGGACATGTCGAAAACCCGTCGAAAACGTCAAAAACATGTCGAACACTCAAACACAGTGGTTATTGAGATTTTTTATAAACATATACGGTTTCTAATCCTGAAAAATATTAAATAAAAATTTATACATCTTATCAATCAAGTTTAATAATAATCAAATTAATAAATTTAATCAAATTTATTTCTCATTCTTTTAAACTAACTTGTTTTGCCGTGAAAAAAGTTAAATATTAAAACTTATATCCAGCTTTTAAAGTAGTTTTGTTTAAATGCTTATATAACTATCAATTAGTTATCTTATCAATCAAGTTCAATAAAAATTAAATTAAATTTAATGAAAATTAATTCACATTCTTTTAAATTAACTTGTTATGGAGTGAAAAAAAGTTACAAATATTAAAACTTAAATCCAGTTTTTAAAGAAGTTTTGTTTAAATGTTTAAAAACTATCAATTAGTTATCTTATCAGTCAAGTTTAATAAAAATGAAATTAATAAATTTAATGAAAATTAATTCTCATTCTTTTAAATTACCTTGTTATGAAATGAAAAAAGGAAAAGTATTAAAAGTTAAATCCACTTTTGTTTAAATGTTTTAATAACTATTCAGGGGTCTGTCCAGGATTTTTCACAGGGTCCGTTTTTTGTGAAAAACTAAATAATTTTGTGAAAAATCAAATAATTTTGTGAAAATCAAACAATTTTGAAAAAAAAAAATGCAAAAAAAAAAAATGCTTTTTTTTTTAATTTAAAAAAAATAAAAATGTTTCCTCTTAAAAAAGCGTATTAAACATCAAAAATGCGAAAAGTCCGATTCCTGTCGCGGATGCAAAGAGATTGCAGTTTTCAAAGTGACGAGTGAATTCAAGTTTTCGAGTGAATTCAAGTGACATTAAAAGCATAAAAACGGAACATAAAATAATTTTTTTTGGTGATTTTTTTTTACAATTGCATTTAAAGGTCAATGGTAAACATATTATTAATGTCTGTTAACACAATTAATGCAAAAATAAAATGGAACGATCGTTTAACATTTAGACTCATAAAAGAACAGTTAATTTTGCTTTAAAAATTTTAAAATAATGATCTGAGCAAAAAATAAAGCGAATTTTCATTTATTTGCCTCCTAATAAAGAGTAATTAGCTTGAAAAGTAAGTAAAATTCGATTTTCATATCGGATGCAGAGATCGCTTTTTTCAAAATGAAAGCATCAGAAATATAAAAATGGTTTTTAATAATTTGTTAAAGTCAAAAATTTTAAAGCTATATTTCATCAGGTTTATATGATGAATGTCATTAATAATCACCGACATATTCGCCAAAAATTCGGAGAAAAAATACGGTAGGGAAACATAGCAAAACAAACAATACCAGACTTCCAATATTAACAGACGCAAAAATACATTAATTCCTGAATATAACTAAAACACCACCCTTGTAAGCATTTAAAAAAAATAAATAAATAAATGAAATAAAAAAAGATAATTTTCTGCCAAAATAAGGTCAAAACATCGCACCAAAGACGTCAGATGGAAATAATTTTAATTTTAAATAGCTGATCGCTCTACCCAGAAGCAATCCCATTTTTTCTCCAACCCTAGCTATCTGTTGCAGTTCTAAGTTCATTCTGCTGATAATTGCTATTATTATTATTTCCTTTATGTTTAAGTCCATAGCAGGGAGAAAAATCCTTACTCTGCACTTCCAGAGAAATCTATAACAACAGCAACATCGCAGCAAGCCACTTTGATTTGCATATGATAAAACAAACAAGCAGAACCGTTAAAGCAAAACAACTACCTTTTTTAAGTTGTTAATTTCTTTAAAAGAAACCAACAAAAAGTGCTACATTTTGCTCTAAAGATTTTTGCTTGCCCGAGCATCGCAGGGCAGGCAGGAAGTGCCGACTTTTTTTTTTTTTTTTCGCAAAGTTAGCGGATAAGCGATTCTCTTCTTTAACTTCGGAAAAGGCCCAAAAGTTATGGGCTTTTACACAGAAATATGCTATGCATTATTTTGATTTCAGATTTGCTTTTTGAATGAATAATGTGTGAAATGTACGTTTGTTTGATCAGCATTTTGTGAAGGGTCCGTTTTGCTTGATCGCATTTTTGTGAAGGGTCCGTTTTGCTTGATCGTATTTTTGTGAAGGGTCCGTTAACGGACCCGATTTCCCTCTGGCCAGACCCCTGCTATTAATTAGCTATTTTATCAATCTAAAAAGCTTTACGTTAGAATTTAAAGTGATTTGTTTTTTCTTTTGAGTAAAAGCAAAACTAAATTAATTAGTACTCAGTAGCCCCGTTCACATGCGACTTTTTCACCTCGCATTTCCCCGCTCCGCTCTCGAAAAAAAACGGTTGGAAAATTTCCCGTTCACAAGTACAAAGGGGTTATACCACAGAAAGTGGATTTTTACCCTACATCCTTTGCGCATTGTTTACAATCTGCCCGTACGTGTTTTTTTTTAGAGTAACAGCTCACGATTTAATACTGCAAAAGTATTTCTTTTCGTAAGCCGCAATTTTCGCAAAAATGAAAATGAAGGTGATTTCTCAAATTTTATCGGAACAGAAATAATTAAAAATAAAATAAAATAATTTAAAATAAATAAATAAAAGAAACAAAATGAATAAATAGATAAATAATAATGACTAAAGTACTTCCCGAGGTTATGTTTTCGCCATTACGACATGCTCGCCAAATTCGCGAAAATGAAAGCTTCGTGCAAATAAATGCTTATAGTCTTTATTAAAAGTTAAAAGGATGTAATTAGCAGGGACCTGTTTACCTCACATGCCGATTAGGACTGGGACCCAATCTTCCTAAGGAACCCCGAATATTTTACAAAACTATGCGAAGAATCAATATATTTAAAATAATAATAATCATAATAAATTATTTATTAATAGTAGGAAACCTCTTTCGAAATTTTATTAGTATTTGTCTTATTTGGTTGGTTTATACGAGAAGAATGGTTTATGGTGGAAAGGATTTTTGAGTTCTTGTTCTTAGTTTTTCTGGTATTTGGGGAAGGGGAGGGGGGGGCACTCACCTAACTAAAATCTCTACCTTTTAAAATCTGTGGTAGTGAACTCAGCCATTGGCCATCTCAAAAAATATTCTAATAATTAATTGTAATAATTACAACGAAAGTAGTGGTGCCATAGCTATGGAGAATTGGGAGGTATATACTACACCACTGGAATTTTTAGGAAGGATATTTAAAATGATTTTGTTGCATTGTTGGTGGATCATGTATTTGGGGGTTTTCCATAAAACTTCCTAGGGGCTTGTGCATTGCTGCACTCTTTGGCAGATTAGCACCCCTAATCAGCAATAGAGAACACTCGGCCAACTTGAAAATCAGAAGTAGAGGACTGCCGTTGAAACTTTTGTTAGTTAAATGTTCCAGTAATTTATTCTAAAAATAATAGCTAATGCAGGAGGGCTGGGGAGGGGGGGGGGTGGCATGGTGCAGACTACATCACTAAAATTTTAGAAATGGTATTTTAAAAAGGTCTTACTCTCATTACTGCGCTTTTATTCCGGGTGGGGAGAGGGGTTAGCAAAAGTACTGGGGGGGGGGAGGTGCCACCACTTTTAGAGGGATGGGCCATCCCTTACTTAAGTTTCTGCTTTCTAAGATCTGCAATAGAGAACATCCATCGATCAGCCACTCATTGCATACTCAGGCAGATATTCCAGTAACTTGTTTCAATAATAGTAAGCAATGATGCCAACGGGGGGGGGGGGGGACCATTGGCTAAATTGCAGGTGGAGAGGGGCACCATTGCTCTTGGTGACTAGGCACCCTCGCTAAATTTTCCAAATTCTATGATGCGCCATCGGCTTTATCAATCAATAAATAAATATTCCAGCATTATATTCTACTAATTTAGCTAATCATAAAAGTATAAGTAGGATATGAAATAATTAAATACAACAGCGTCAAGCAGAAGCAACCAAAAACAGTCGAAACCTTGATTATCAATATCAAATTTAAACATGTTTGTACAGAAATTTAGGTTTTTGACAATTATGTCCAAAACCATGTCAAAAAGGGGTTTTTGACATGACGGTAAAAACCACGGTTAAAACCGGATAAAACCTCCGACTGTCAAAAACTTGCCAACCCTGATACATTTCATTATTAAATGATTGCATTACCAAGACACTTAAAGCCATTTTAAAAGCAAAAATAATTTAATTTTTAAGGACTTTTTTTTCATTACACAAAATTTAGTTTTGTTCTGTTCTTTAAAAGTGAAATCTATGAAAATACTTTTTTCCATAAGGCATATTTCATCTTTTTTTAAAAATGATGTTACTATATAAAAGAATTTGCTACATCTTTCTCTATTATTAGTAAAATTATTCAATTATATAATCTATACAATTTCATTGTACAGTAAATATTAAATATTACACTGAACACAATTATTTACCATAAGGCTTACGTGGCTTCTTCCTTAAGCATGATGCAACATAGGTTTCTAATTCACGTAGTGTGGAAGGTTTTAGTGTTTCAAAATCAATTTCAATCTCATCAGGATTGGAATCTCTCAAGGATGGCTCTCTAAACTGTATAATATGTACAACACGACCTAGTTTATCACCTGGAAAAGAAGGAGAACATTCTATAAAAACAATATATCATTCAACATAAATGTTATAATTCTTAGAGAAAATTCTTTCATTTTTTACTGTCTTGGGATACCTGATAAAAAGTAATTTTCAAACAATAATATATGTCTTATTCCTACAGTTCCCATGTTACTTCAAAGATACCGAATGATTCTTGACAAAAAATATTCAGTAAATATAGTCCCACTGTGGAAATGTGGCACCTGCCAATCAATTCAGAAACAAGTTTATTCCTCAAAATGGGTAAAGAAGGAGAAAGGATATGCACCTTATTTACTACAGCTTTTAGGTATATGAATGTAATTAAAAAACAAAGTTTTATGAAAGAACTGTATTACCCCGCATTAGCGACTATACCACAAATTTCTAGGTTTATCAAGTTTTCAAAAACCCTATCATGGTGTTTTATGGCATGGCAGAAAAAATTACGTTTGAAAAATAGACTTAAGTTTATAGTCAGTCCTTTTAGTCAATCCTTTTAGTCTTACATAACTAAATCAATAATGAATTAACTACACTAATGACAAATACATATTAATTGTATCTTGCTTCTATGTAAAATATTTATATTCATGACAAAATAAACAAATGTTTCCAGTCAACTTTTTTTTTTTTTTTTTGCAAAATAAATCCTGAATAATTCAACATGGAAGAAAACTCAAATTTTTCAGAACCCTCATCAACCTCAGCTAATGCAGGATAGCACAGCAATTCTACTTTGTTTGCGTTAGATCATAAAAAAATATTTGTTATAATTAATATGAAGACCAACACACGCTGTATTTCAAATAACTTTGAAACAGAAAACTATCAGAGCAATCAAATGTTGCATGTATGTTGTTAAAAAATTGACTAGTAGAAAAGAGATGACAATGTAGCAAACTAGTCTAAATTTACTGTTTGAAAAATTTGTTTTATTAGATTATAATTTGTTTAAATCAATATTTAAATTAGTTATGACTGCATTTAGTTAGCTGAACTGTTTAACTGACTATGTCTTTAAAAGGATCATAATTTGTTTCCAACAGAAATTAAGCTTTTTCAGTTTTTTTACATATGATAACTCTCATTTCTGAGTCCAGCGATTCTCAACCAGTGGTTTTGTGGAACGGTATCTGTCCAAAGAAAAATTTGACTGGTATTCAAAAATTTTTGCTCATCCATATTTTAAAAAAATCTTTACTCAACAAGTAAACACATTAATAATAACAGTTTCTACGGTAATTTACAGGAATTTTGATTAATTTTCATGATTTGCTATAATTTTTCTCAAATGTTAACTTAGTTTTTGTACAAATGTTACAAAAACTAAACTTATCTTAAACTAAATTACTTATCTTAACATTTAAAATTTTTTACAATACCTCTTTAGTATTATTAAATCAAGTTTTATTTAAAAGCTGAAAAAAAAAAAAAAAAAAAAAAATACAAATTCGCAAACTTTCTTCACAAGTTTTTAACAGCCCTAAAACGGGAAAAATGGAAAAAACCTAACCAGTCAGATTTTTTTTTTCATTAGTTTTAAACTTATTTTTTAACTCACTGGTCCACAGACATTTTAAAAAAGGCTTTGCTTGTCTGCGAGAAACTCTGCTTTAGTTGACTTTAGCAAAATTTTTAAAAATTACCTGGAAGCTTATTGATATCTAAACTTAGCTGCCTCTTCTCATCATACGACATTGGTTTAGCATTATTATCTTCTTCTTCACTATCAATGGTTGGCGGAATAGGAGCTGGAACTTGTGGAGGCGCAGGGGGTTGTTTTGCTTTACGTGGTTTACTATTGGCTCTTTGACGTTTATTCTGATTTGTCTGCTTTGGAGTATTAGCTGCTTTAGCAGCTGGAGTACTTTTTGACCTTCCTTGTTTTTGAGACTTTGGCTGACTTTTTTCAACTGGAGGTGGAGGAGCTTGTGGTGGATAGACAGGTGAAGATGAAGGTTGTGTCAATGTGGGAGTTACAGTTTGAACATCAATCTCTTCTTTCACAGGATCAGGTGGTTCATCTTTGACTTTTTTCTTCTTTCGTTTTTTCTTTTTCTTATCCCTATGACTACTTTGTTTGGCAAGGTTGTTAATTTCCTCAGTGACTTTTTTGAGCTGGAAAAGAGAATAATGCATGCAATAAAAGAAGAGCAGCATCCAAAACTTTTCTCCTTTTACACACAAACAAGAAAGAGATTGTATATAAATTGTCTATAATTGATTACTGAAAAGCAAAAAAAAAAGAATATGAAACTGGATTTAAATAAAACAGACATGATAGCAAAAGTAAAGAAATTTTTTTCTCAGACTTTACTTTTAGAACAACATGTTTTCAAAATGGAGATAGATAAGTTATTTTAAGAACAAGAACTTCAAAAATTTCAGATATGATTTTAGTAGTACTATTCCATGACCAAGTTTTGGTTCAAATCGAGAAATATGTGACTGTTCAAAAATGAAAATTTCAGTAAAAAGTGGCATTTTTGTAATCTTATTTATGGGAATATGGGAATATAAAAACTGCATTACAATATGTTTTTAACAAAGTGCCGAATTTTATATTGTCATTAAAATATGTTTGAAAAAAAAAAAGTTGAACCGACTTCAAAGCTTCACTCGGCAAGTGCTCTAAAAAGCTATTTTCATAGTTTCTTTTCTTTTAGAATGATTTAGGATTAATTTAATCATTATTTAATTGGCACCTCTTCCTGCAATTCTTGTAATTTTAGTGCTCTTGCTCTTTTTTCTTCATCAGAGTCACTTGATGAGCTACATGAAGATTCAGAGCTGGAGCGTGTTCGTACTTCCTCTTTTACCGGTGTAACAGCAGGAGTAACTTCCATTGGACACGGCTCATCAGGCATTTTGGCATACCTCATTTCAAATACATCCTAGAAAAGGTAAAATAAATTATGCAAGCATTTTTAAAATCTTTTTCTCAATCACAGTATCGTAAGGGATTTAATCAAGCTCAGCATATATTATTGGCACTAATCAATATATTTTTGTCTCATTTAACAGCAGGTTGCATAAAGTAATTTTTCTCAATAATAAACATTTTAAAAGAAGATAAAACAACACATCTATGATTTGGTGGAGTCCTGATAATTTGAAAGTCTTCTTAAAGGAGGGGGGGACCTTCTAAAAAAAGGGGTTGCAATAAAACCGGTGGCACTAAACAGAATTATATTTTCCTGAATTAGAAGAAATCAACTGGAGAAAATTATCCATATAACAATTTACAAAATCAGAAGAGAAATGAAGAAATAAATAAATGAAGAACAATAATAAGTAGGCTAATCGTTCTGAATTTGAGAATCTATCAATTCTTGATAGTTACATAATTCTACCAGAGCATCACTTTTTGTAAAAACTTTTGTGAAAATTTAGAAATATTTCCATTGAAAATAAAATAATAAGTAAATTCGATTGAAATCTATACACAAAACAGAGTTTTTGCACCAATGGATATCCCCAGATTCTGTTTTTGGACTTCTGATATTTAGTTGAAGAGTTTGTTTCTAGGGTTCAGAATTTTGTTAAAGGTTAGTAAAAGGATATATATATATATATATATATTTATTTTTAATTAGAAGTAAAAGACCTTGCGAAAAATCTGTTAAAAACGGAAGTAAAGATAAAATTCCCAAAAGGCCCTGGGGCCTTCATCAGGGGGACCCCCTTAGGGTAGGGAAAAGTGGAGTGAGATGTTTCTAGCAAGTTGCAGGCAAAACGCCTAAAAAGATGCAACTTTTAGCCCCCGACATCTCACAAGCAAGCAGTAGGTCACTAGAAGTCCAATACATTTATGCATATACACGAGAGAAAACAATTCAAAAGACACTATATATAATCAATAAAATTCAAATAGAACAGATGACATGAAATTACAAGAAATACAAAAACAAGAACTTTCAAACAACACTGTAAGAACTACCAACCTATGGCTTCTTCAATGCTCTACTGATAAGACTGTTGGTCAAATTCGAGGGGTAGCAGTTTTCAGTTAAAGTTACAATTAATTGTCTTATTGCTGAGTCTAGATTTGAATTATTGTTGCAAATTTTTTTGTATCGGGAAATTTGGGAGATGATAATGTTCTTGAAAACCTTTTTACTTAGACAACTGTGAAAATGGATAAGTGAGTGCACTTTGAAGTTGAAATCTTTACGTTTGTCATACAGTGCTAGATTGACATCTTTATCTTCTAATTTAATATAAATGTCGAGAAAAGAAGCAGTGTTGTTACTATTTGTTTGTTTAAGCAAAAGCTCTTTTGGATAAATATCCTTGTAGAGATTATGGAAGTTACTGTTGTTAAAAAATTTTGGGAATTTTATCTTTACTTCCGTTTTTAACAGATTTTTCGCAAGGTCTTTTACTTCTAATTAAAAATATGTCTGCTACCAGTTTCAAAGAGCTGCCATAGGCGCCTTTTGACCTGTGTGGTGAAGTTTATCTTTCTGTTCTATATGATTCTTCAACTACTTTGTTTATGTTAATATATATATATATACCCGAAAGCAGAATACTGCTAAATCGGCGACGTACGTCGCAGAACAGACATCGCGGCTGAAGAACAATTCTGTTCAAAATTGAGCGGGGGGAAAAAAAAAAAAAAAAAACGTTATCGTTCGAAAGTGCGCGAAAAAAAAAAAAAGAAAGTTATCGTTCGAAAGCAAAAAAAAAAAAAAAGTTTTGTTCGTAGCCCATGTCTCGCAGAGCAGCAGGCAATAATGCCGACGCCGCCGTAGCCAGTGCCGTGAAAATTGCCATATATAGACCACAGCAGACGTGCGGACGACTTGACTTGAGCTTCTGAGGACCTTCCTGATTTTTCCGCAGAACTTAAGTGATGACACTTGCGCAGGCTTCGTTTGAAGTTCTGCAGTTCTTCTTATTTGGGCCGCAGAACTTTAGCTACGAAACTTACAGTACACATTCGTTATTCAAATAATGTTTCCAACCATTATTTTTTTTCCTCAAGAGAATCGCGGGGACGCAAACTTAGTCTGAAATTCTGCAAGCCTTCACATTTTGGCCGCAGATCTTAAGTGACGAAGCTTGCGGTAGGTACACAAATCAGTTCTTCAAATTATGTTGAAAACATATTTTTCGCAAGAGAATCGCAGGGGCGCAGGTGTTCAATTGAAGTTTTGCAGGTCTTCACATTTTATCCGCAGAACTTCAGTGACGACACTTTGTAGTATATATTAGATATTCAGTTATGTTTAAAACCATGTTTCCTCATGAGGGGATGGCAGGGACGCAAGCTTCGCTTGAAATTCTTCGGGCTTTCATATATTGGCCGCAGAACTTCATTGACGAAGTGTGTAGTACAAATAGTTTTTCAAATTATGTTTGAAACAATTAATTCTTCCGCGTTAAAGAGTCGCGGGGAGCGGTATTCGTTTGAAGCTCTGCGGGGGGGGGGGGGGGGGGGGGCGCTTAACATTTTATTCGCAGAACCTTAGTGACGAAACTTGTAGTACAAACTATAGTTACTCAAATTTTGTTTCAAACAATTAATTCTTCCGTGTTAATAAAATTGCATCCCAAAAATCTGTATCCGAAATGTTTTCAACGAAAGATTGCCGATTTTTAAAATCGCAGAACGTTATTTCCGAAGTATAGTATGTAATTAATAAGTAGTTGAAGTGATATCGAGAAAAAAAACGGCTGGAAAGAAGCGGAGAGAAAAGGTTTGTTTCTATCTCTTTTAAGTGCATAAGACCGGCTGATTTTAAATCAGCCTATTATGCAGACTCCCGTCCCACATATAACTAAATTCTATTCTGCAAGATAGATTTAAGCTAACATCAATGCATCCAACCGAAAACTACCAAAGCAAAGTTGCACATTTTGTATGGTTTGTGTTGTAGCGTGGGGGCGCAGTTTATGCTGCTCGGGGTCTCTATCTAATTTTAATTATTTAGTCGGTTTGCACTTGACAAAAAAAAAAAAAAAAAAAGAAATAATAATCGGTCAAAATGCCGCCCACCTGGTTGCTGCGCCCGTGGCAAGAGCCACTCCTGCCAACCCTAGCTACGCCACTGCTACGCAAGCATATATGGTCATTCCAACGATCAAATCATGTCCGAGACTTTAGAATTTTTTAAAATAAATTTTAATAACTCCCACCCATTAAGTGTATTTTTTATTGGTTCTCCATTTAATTTTGTGCCATGAAGTATCAATTGATTAGGTGTAATCCATTTAGAAAAGACACAACAAAAATTATCTTTGTCAGAAGAAGGAGAAAATGACGTGTCCCAGCTTGAAATTGCTAGAATTTTAAATGTGATTTAAAATTAAACTGAAATGTAACAACAAAACAAATGACACTGCAGTGCACAAATGATGCTTCTAACACCATTTCTGCAGTTTATTACGCAAATGAAAAAAATTTCCCCAAAAAACACTATTATTTATCCATGTCCCTAGTTTTTCTATGTTTCGAATTGTCCACTCCGTTACAAGCCTTTTGGAAATGAAATAAATAATTGCATTCAATCTGATATATATTTTTAAAAATATAGGTAGTATAACTGCCGTGATTAGCTTGCTACATTGAATTATGTCGTCAACAACCAGGGTGAGCCTCATTCTTTTCTTATGGTAGTTAATTTGAACTGTTGGATGTCCATTCTGTTACAGTCGATTTCATGATGAAAAAAATAGCTTTTTTTCTTGAAATTGCAGACAGCCTTACAGTTTTAGGCTGTTTATTCCACTTTATGCTTGTTCCGTGATTCTAACTTTTCTTTGTAATTATGAAGATATTTTAAAGGCTTATTTGTCCACTCTATTACATGTCCACTCTGTTACACAAAGTGATCAAAATATTTAATATCCTTCCAGAAATGAGTCATGTACTAGTTATTTACACTTCATTATACACAAATAAATTGAAACTAAATAAAAAAATATGATTAGTTGGTGGAAATTATTTAAATTGATAAACTTAATATAAGTGAAGCGTTTCAGACATGATTTGTACCATTTTCGCTGGAATGACCCATATATATATATATATATATATATATATATATATATATATATATATATATATATATATATATATATATATATATATATATATTTCAATTTGGTTGTGCGTTTCATTAAATTCTAAATTGCAGTACATTATATGTAAACATGAGAAAACACTTTTTGGTATCATTTTGACGGTAAATATATAATGTATAAATCTATCTTGCAGAACAATTTTGGGCAAATAATTTTGCGTTGCAGAACATCACTAAGTATTCTGCTTTGGGGTATATATATATATATATATATATATATATATATATATATATATATATATATATATATATATATATATATATACACTAAATGAACCATTATTTATAAAACTGTTAAAATTAAATATTTTTCTTCATGCCTTAAAAACTTAAGACAGTAAACAGAGCTTGCCAACTTAAATTTATTTTCAGAATTTCAAAATATTATCAGTTATCAACAAATTATTTTTATTACAAACTGGGGCAGATCTACGGACAATCTTACAATTGAAAAAATATTAAAATAAAAATAAACACCAGCTTTACTTCTCAACTACATTATATGCATTCCTCTCTCTTTCAAAAGTGAAAAAAAAAAAAAAAAATCATTTACCTGCAACTTTCTTGCCATTGCTACAACTTCATGATCAGGAGGATTATATTTGTAACAATTTGTAAATATCAACCTAACATCAGCAGCAAATTCTGAAGGTGTTTTGTATTGCCTATCTTCTAATTTACTCTAAAAAGAAAAGAGTAAAATTAAAAAAGAGCTTAATAGAACATAAAGGAAAGTAATTTCATATTATAAAAATAGAAAATCAATGGTATAAATGTTGAAATATTTGCAGTAATAATAATATCAGACTTTGTAGTGGCTTTGGTTAAAAAAATCAGGATACAATTTCACAAAAAAATATTAGTACACATTCAATATTTTTAAATGTCAGTAGAGTTCATATACATTAGGGGTGCACAACCTTTTCTGCGAAGAGTCGCACACATAACAGGAACTCTATTGAAGGGCCCCATGCAAGCCCATCATTTGGAGGGGTCGTGAAAGATAGGGTAATTGCCCCCCCCCCCCAGCTTTGAGAAGTTGTCTTTTTTTTTTTTTTTTTTTGATTTTGTCATGTAATTTGCATTGAGTACGTATCCTTTGCCCCCAGGAAATTTTTTTTTAATGATGGGCTTGGCATCATGCACCAGTGCTTTGCTGATGCTAATAAATGTAAGAAAAATGTATCCACATAATTGAAATACTGAATTTTTTCATCAAATGAGTTGGGAAAATAACTAATAACTTACCGTAATTTCCGGAAGAAATGCCGCACCCCCCAAAAAGTGAACCGGAGAAAAAAAAATGCTCAGAAGAGCCGCATTGCCGTGGCAATAATTGCTGACACATCATGACTTATCACAATAAAAAAGCATTTTAAATACGTTTTGAACAAAAAAAAAAGATACCTTTATAGTCTCACAACAAAGGAAGGGCAAACTGCATGAAACGAAATATCGAAAAAGAAGGACATTTATTATTTACAGCAATCAAAAATAAAATAAATAAATCATAAAGTAAATATCAATCACTAAATAAACATTAATCAAATCCATCAAAATCGGACTCTTCAATGTCCGTCACAAATATATAATTGCCAGATTTTTCAGTCAAATACGTTAAACTGAGCGGCGTGGCGTAAAAAAAAGCTTTGGGAGGGATGAATGGTTGAATAATAAACTGCGCGGCGACGCGGCGTTAAAAAAAAGAAAAAGAAAAAAAAATTTTTTTATCAGAAACGCTGCAGTCCAAAAAATTTTACTTTTTGATAGAATTAGCGCTACTGCCGCCTTCTTACTTACCCCTTCATTGTTTTTCCTCCATCTTATCTATGCTCAGATGCACGTAACTAGATTGCCTGTTTTTGCCCGCTAGAGGGCGTGCGGACATGCAAATGAGAAACGTGCCTCGTTGAGATTGGCTGCTGCCTTCGGCACGTGTATGGGCGGGGCCTCACTTGGTCATCGTTATGCAAATTAGGTTAGTATATAAGCGTGAGCTTTATTGGGAGACTTTGTTTGTCTTGACTTACTTACTTACAACCTTGGTTGTCTGTTTCTTTCTAGTAGCGGGTCGCTACTTAGGTTTTCGCCGACCCGGCTCACCTACGATGTATCTTCCTTCTAGCTCCCCACTTCTACGTATGTCATAGCATGCCTTGCCATTTTGAGCGTTATAGGCACGTAGATTAATATTATTAGGTGGTAGCCATATTTGAAGTTGAGGCTGAGTAGGAATGCCGAGATACCGGTGGTCAGTTAATCTTGTTTTTATCTGTTTTTAATGTTGTTGACAATAAATATAGTTTTGTTTGAAGAACTAGTCTGTATCCATATTTGGATGGAAAAAGCGAACACTCTGGAAATATAATTATTTAGACCGATGCCCCATACTTAAACTAGTCTGGGACATCACTTTTAAACTCTTAAGAACCGCGGCGCGTCTTCCGGAAATTACGGTAATTAAAACAGGAAACTGCAAAATATTGCACATCCATGATTCAGAGGGTTGCTTAAAAAGGTAAACCTTTTTTCAGTGAAGAAAATGTGTTGAGCTTCTGTTCCTAAACAGTTTTATGACAATACAAAATCAATAATAAGATTTAAAAAGTACTCTTGGCAAAACTGCAAACAGTGCAAAAGCAACTAGGCCACAGTGCAAAATCAAAATTCCACCAATAGCTGGAAATTGCAAATACCAAAATAATGAGATAACAGAAAAGTAATCATGATACCAAAAATTATAAACAACCAAAAGTACAACTAAAAATTCAGGAAGATGCCATGAAATCAAAATTTTCAATTGGATGGCTGAGACAGAAATTTATCTACCATTTTTGATGTTCATGGTTGATAGTTGAAATACTAAACATGCTTGCATTTTCCTTAATATTTTTTTTAGTATGGAGTTCAAGTTATTCAGAACTGAAAACGCCTCAACTATTAGAGAAATTTGGTTTGCATATATCAGAGATCAGAAAGGCAACGAACTGTTTCTCTTTCAAAAGCTTCATGAAGAAGAACTCCAAATAATTTATTGTTTAGGTTTTTCCACATCGAAAAATATCCATTTGCCACGTGGTGAGTGCAAGAATTAAAAAATGGTGGTTAAAAAAAATTCAAATTTATTTCGAAAAATACGTTTGTATTCTTGCTAAATATGATTAGTATGGTGCACTACCACAAAAACAAGAAGAAATATCTTGCCCTGAAAGCTGATGCTAAAAGATTGCGTAAAAACTACAGCTAAACCCTAAAACAATGCTTTGCGCTTGGCATTGAAAAAACACTTAAAAATATGTCAAAATTGCAAAGCATTTAACATGCAAAAGTGAAATGAGCAGAATTTTTAACATTCAAATTGAAAACATAGGCCTTGAGGAGTGAAATATTAAAAAATTTGTAATATTTTTCAAAAGGTCTTTTTTTTCCCCAATTTTTTCATGTCGTGGTTCTTACTGTAACAATTATTAGGTTTAGGTGCCTAGTAAACTATGAGGGTCTGCTGTCCACTGGTTAATAATCGAAAATTGAAATTTTCAAGTTGACTTTTTCCCTATGAAGTCCTGAAATTTTTCTTCAAACGAATTTTGGGGTGATTTTATTTGGTGTCTGTTATTTTGACTCTTGTCTGGAAAACCTTCTGTTGCATTTTTTTTCCTCCCCTGAGTTAAAAAAAAAATTGTTTTCAAAAAAAAATTTTTTTTTTCACTTTCAACACAAGAAATAAATGAACTCGCGGGACGCACATCGTTACGTGGTGGGCCGCAGGTTGTGCACCCTTAATATACATCAATACATACATTATATTTGACTTCATATTATCTCTATATATCAATGCGAAACACGACTATGGCTCTTTATGTCATCATCACATGCTGCAATCAAATTTACTAGTGCATATGTTTTATAAACTGGAAATATTAGTATAAAAAGACCAAATCAGCTTGACAAGTGACTAAAATTGCCAAAATTTGATTCGTAGAGCTACATTACTTATTTAAAAACTGTGTAAAAGTTTGTAATGTGGAATTTCCACAAAATGATAATTATTTTAGAATTTATGTTTATAAAGATGTCCTCTCAAAATATTGTTTTGTAAAATGAACATCAAGACATTAAAATATATATGAGAAACCTAATACTAAATGCTTGTTCTTTTAAAGTTCAGTATTCTCTTTAAACATTTTAATCACCAGTAATTTCATAACAGTTCAACTAAAATCCAACGAGCGATTGTATAACAGTTCAACTTAAGGATGAAAAGTAAATTGATTACCAAAATGAAAACAACACACAAAAAATGATATAAACTAGCATATATTAAATAGAGTTTTTCCCAGGCATTTTTAGGAAGGAGGTGAGCAGTGCCTTTTTCAAGATAACTTTCAATGCGCCCTGTCCTCTTTTTCTATTTCTCAATGTGCCGTCGTCGCCACCCTTTAAAATTAGAGTCCAACCAATTTGGGTACAAAACTGAATTTCGTCAGCTTTAAGGACAATTTTTAAAGATTGAACATTAAAAGGCTTATTAAAAAATAACAAGAGCAATAATAGTAATAAATGTAATTGAAAAACTTAGGTTTTGGATATATAGTATGCAAAACAGTAAAAACAAGTGCCTTTTATCTGAAAGCACCCTGCACTCTTATCAGTCTGAGAGAAATACTATTAAAATATACCTTCTAACTTTTAAAATAAGTGAAACATTCATTGGATTTATTCGTTTATTTATTTAAACCCCACCAGTCACCACTGTACCTACCCTGACGAGGATTTAACCGGATGAGGTGATTGGGAGGAAAAGAAAATCTAACGAGCGACCAAGCGCCCGCTGTGAAACATACATAGACTGGACAAAATTTTACACAGAAAAATGCATAAAATACATGCAAATTTTTTTTGATATGTACAGAAACAGGCATAAATATTTCTATTAAAGTTTTTAGGCGGGAATTTTGAAGTCTTCTATTTGAGTGCTGAGAAAAAAACATTATTTTATGGAGATTCTTGCGAGTAGCTGGATGATGTAGAATATGAACTATATTTCTGGATAAAGAAAGGTTGGAATTATATGTGCAGTGAAAAGAGCTAGTTAACGGACAATTGAATAAGTAATGTTCAGGAGTTCCAAGTTGACTGCAAACACATAATGGTGAGTATATGATCTTGAATCTGTGTAGATAGGAGTCTTGAAGGAGATTTTGCAAAGGTTCCTCTGGCGATGAATATGCTGATATTACATATGTTGTTCCTTGAATGTTAACTTTTACTGAAACAAAGTCTTTGACGATTATGGAAAATAATCGCGAAATTAACTTGGAGGAGATTGCAACTGCAGCCTTGCCACTGTTGTAGGCAGACCACAAATTTCACCATTTTTTATGTATGGTTCTTGAAGAAGCAAAATTTGAATATTTCTAGCAGTGACAGTTGATGATAAAATGGCTGTTGCTGATTCGCAATGGTTTGAATTGATTTGTAGTACGTTTAAGAAGTTCAGGATAATGTAGAAATACTATCGGTATTGTTGCTGTCAGTGAAGCAAACAGAGAGATTAGAAGAAGTTGGATTATTACGTAAACCAGAAGAGCACGAGGAACGGGATGAAAAGCAACAAGGAAAGAAATTGTGAATGGAAGTATTCACCCTAATGGCAAAAAATAATAATAATAATAAATAAATAATTCTACTGCAAAAACTAAAAAAAAATCTCCCCCTTTTAAATTTACTGTTCGTAATCGGTTTTTCCCTTCTGTCTTGAAACTTCTTGTTGATAAGCACAGGAAATGCTGTCAGGTGCGCGATGATCTTGAAATGCGAAGCCTCCTAACTTGCAATTTAAGCATGATAGAATTCCACTTTGGCATTCATGCGAGAAGTGCCGATCGTCACAGTGCACACAAAACGGGATTTCTTCTCTACAAAATTTTGCCGAATGACCAAAAGCTTGGCTGAAGGAGCATCTCCTGATTCTCATATGCTCTCTTACTCTATAATATTCCCATTCAAACGAAAGTATTTGCAACTGTACTATACGATGAAATGTAGTGGGATCACATGAAATTACCCAGTTATTCCTGGAGTCTCTAAAATAGTTATATAAAATTTTAAAATGCAGGTATTCACCACAGTTCGAAGTAAGAATATATTTTATGGTTTCTTCATAAAATGTTTTTGGTATTCCTTGGATTACAATTTTGGGATGTACGCATATGAGCATGAAGAGAGATTTCCGGAATTAAAGATAACAGCGTTTTCAAGTTCCTTTTTATCCAACTGAGAGGAAAAGTCCACCGCAATTCCTCCATTTCTGATGTTGCATATTCTTAGAACTTTTATATTGTATGTGGCTGGGTTGTAATATTCATGAATAAGATGTTTTAAATTGAGACTAATTGATATTAGATTGTTTTTGGTATATCAGGAGGGTATGAATTCTAGTATTTTGTTTTAACCCTTTATGCACTGACGGTACTCAGAAGTCCCGCTTTTATTAAATTAGTATTATGAATCCAAAATGGCTGTAATCATGCTGAAGCTTCTAAGTACCACTCCTTGTACTTTGCTGAAAGGCCAGCAGATGGTACCTGCGATCGGAAACAGTTTTCTTGGGGGCCCTAAAGCATAGGGGTCCTTATACCCCCAAAATGTTCAAAAAATTTTTACTTGATAAATATGTTTTTTGATGTATTTTCAACTAAAAAAACCAAAAAAATCATTAATAACTTAATTCAGAACATAAAGGGTTAATACTGCAGCGTAGGTTGGCTTGTCTGCCGGATAGATAGCATTTTTGGACGGTTTTTGCTCAGTTCCAGTTTGGCGCTCTATTATGGGCCTTGTTGCATAAGAGCAATGACGAACCTCTTCTTGGAATTGGATGGATGGTTGGTCTTTAGCTGTTATAATTGATTTTGGGTGCATATTTCGAAATTCCGCTAACTGCATCTAAAATAAGTTTGATTCTTCCGTCTTTATCTTTACTTCGTTTTTTAGTTCTTTGACTGTATTTGTTAAACCGAAAACATTTTCTTGCAATATATGAATGATTTCCATGCCTTTCTGACGTAAAGGTAGAGGAAGGCGATGTTTATTTTTACCTAAAGGACTACTGAGTATTTCATTCAATCTTTCCAATAATTCTAAAGGGGACTTTTAGATGAGTGAGACATTTTGAATTGTTTCCATTTCTTGCAAATCTTGTTCCAATACAAAGGAGCAAGTTGATCCAAATGATTGAGAAGACAATCCAGTGAATGCAGTATCATTAAAAACTATATCTTCAACTGGTAGACCAGTTTTTGAGGGAGATGGTTCAGCATCTTGGTTCATGGAATTCATCAGAAAAGGACTATTTGTCCGCTTTTTTGGTGGACGTTTTTGAGAAATTTTCTTTTGAGAATTCTTTAATGGCACAATAGGAGTTTTGTGAGAAATTGGTTTTAAATATTTATATTTTCTATCCATGCAAGACAGGAAATAACTAAAAGTTGCAAGGAAACTCTAGTAATAGATTTTAAAACAAACAATTACTATAATATGAGATGGCAACAATAATGAAATTTTAAGATATTACAGCTTCATGCAAGCAACAAGTTCAAAGTGTGACAATGTAATTTTTGTTTTTGTAACGGATATTCAGCTGACAAATGGCAGTAACTGATGGGAGTTCCACCATTGTTACAATGAACGACACATACGTATATATAACAGATATAGACTAGATGCCGTAAAAAAATTCTATTTTTTCACAAGATAGTCAATTTTGAAAATATTGCAAATCCCTGTTTCAGAATTTTATCAACAAATTTAAAACATTAAAAAATATTTGGAATGGAATCTTACTTTTACAGTTCCTAAATCCATTGGTGTTTTTATTATATCATAATAGTCATGTAGGTTTAAAAGTTTGACATCTACTGGTTTGTAAAATGGCCATGCATACCCCTAGAAAGTAAAAGAAAAAGAAAGAGAGAAAGTGATAATCAATTCATTCAATACACAATCTGATTGCATACCATACAAATAAATAAATAGCTAAATAAATTGTTACTTAATAAATAAATACTAACCCCATGTTTTTTTGCAAACAATTCTTTTAAAACTATATGACAATATTTCATCTGTTCAGACATTTTATTCTTCTTAAACTTTGAATGGTTGGGCTGAAAGTAGATTAGTCATTCAACAATTGCTCAAAATAAAATGCAGAACATTGAAAAAAATTAAATACTTCTAGTATAATAAATGCCAATATGATACTGTATAAATTCGATTTGTTGCACAGAAAATGTGGGAAAAAATGGCATATCTAAAATTCTCATAACTTCAGAAATTAATTCTCTAATCAAGTCGAAAAATTCAAAAGGAATTAGGAAAATATCTTTTTTTTTTATAATATTCAACCTAAGGAAAGTAATGGTTAGAAAGGTGGGACCTTCTCTTTTACGAGAGTTACATTTTGAGTCAAGGTCTAATTGTGTGAATTTTTGTCCTATGGAGAAGAAACAAGAAGTTCCGTCTAGAACTGAACAAGCCTACCTGCTTGTATACTTTTGAGATTACTATTTTTGAGATTTTTGCTGTTTCTGGGTCAGCTAATTTCTTCTTTTCTGAAAAGACTTTTGTAAGAGCTTGTACCTAGAGGGGTCAGACACCTTTTGTGCTTTTGGTACAGCCCCAGGGCTAGGAAGAGGATAGACTCGCGGACACTTTTTACTCGCTTGGCACACTTGTTTTCAGCTAAAAGTGCAAACAGGACTTTACACAATAAATAAACCTGATTAACAAGCAGCTCTTATCTCCTTGCAAGATTTATGGATTTTTTCCTAATTAGGTGTTCAAAATTCTTCTATTTCTTTTGTTATATTCTTTTTAAACAAAAAAAAAGTAAGAAAAAATCATTTACTGAAATAAATACCTAAAACATGGATAATAAGCACTAGTAAATAAGCAATATAGAAAACAGAAATAATTGAAATTATGGAACCTCGGTAAGTTGACATCTGCTAAACAACTGTCCCCTGGGATGTCGAGTTACCAAGTTCCATTATATTTAAAATTTTATTTTTGAAAAAAAAAAAAAAAAAAAAGATCTTTCATTTTCGTAAACATTTGTCTGACATTATATAATGCTCGAATCTTTTTTTTTTTCATTACATAAAACCAGTACCTACTTCAACTATTACAGGTGTTTCTGGGAGATCTTTTGATGGTTTTTTAATTGGTCTTCCACTTTCACGCCTTGTTGATATTTTGGGAGTTTTATCAGGTGGAGCTGGAGGAATTGCTATTTCTACAACAGCATTTGCAGGCATAATAGCGTCTGCTTTCCGCTTGACACCCTTTTTTGCCTGAAAATAAAACATGCAACATATAATTTTTAATAGTTTCAATAAATTAAATACTACTTGAATAAATAAAAGGCCAGAATAACAATACATAATAACAAAAAACTTAAAAGTTTTAATCTTATTAATTTCATATTTTATGAAACTTCTAATTCACACACTAATGCATAAACTGCCTGCTTATTATTTTTTTCTTTTACTTTACGTTGCATACAACTAAAACATACTTTAGACAAAGGAACTCAAAAAAAAAACGTAAAACATTCTACTTAATAATTTTACCAAACAGCTTTGATTTGAATGCAAAGCTTTCTTTCTTTTTAAAATTTCAAGCCTGTAACTTAGAAAAATATGAGAAAAAAAAAAGAGATGCAAACTTGCAAGATTTTTCTATTTTTGCAAAATATTTTTCCAACTGCCGTCATATCATAGACAAGTACAGTAGAACTTCAATAATTCAAACTGCGTGGGACCGGTGCCTGTTCGGATTGCAAAATATTCAGATTACCAAATGATGATAGAAAAAGAAAGAAAGAAAATAAAAACGTATATAATACAAATTCAATTCAAAAGCAGTAGTAGTACAACAATATTTTTCCTCTTTAAATTAGAATTTAACAAATATATTTCTAACAAGCAAATTTTATAAAAACAAATGCAATAAGATTTTGAAATAGGTAAAAAATTGGAACTTAAGCATAACAGCCAAAAAACATTATAATTAATTAGTTTTATATCTAATCATATAAAGTTGGCACCTATCTATATTCTAGAAACCAAACTTCATACCAAATTGCACATTTCCCATGATTTCTGATCATATTTTGCTAAAAATCATAACTTCCCAGAAACAGATACCCTATTTCTGTTCATATTTAAAAAACGAATAAATCCAGCTTTTTAAAATTCTAATTTATTGCTATTTATTTATTACTACATAAGAAAGTATATTTAAAAAAAAGAAAAAACGCAAAATGGTTGTATCAGTGCACCCTTTCAATACAGAGAGGAAATCATTTCCATAGTTCTGAATAAGACGCAAGATGACTAATCAGGAAGAAACGAATGAGTTAGAAAATGCTTGTTCCCCATTCTGAAGCAGCAAATGAGTTAAAAACTATAGCACTGTGACATGGAGAACAGAATGAAAATGCAATACCAACAAATACTAAGTTTAGGAGAGGTTGATCATGATATCACATCTCCATCACATTTACTAGGTGTTTACAGATACTATGACAAAGGTCATTCTCCCAATTTTAATGCTTTATCTTAAGTATTTCTTTTACAAATAAAGGCAATCAATATTTCCAAACTGTGTATGAAACAATGCTTCATTTCACTGTTGGGCCATTCCATGTTAAATGAACAAGGCACTCACAATCTGAACATGACCATAACAGAAATTCATAAAACTTTGAAAAATTTTACTCTTTGACATCTTAAGTCTATGAGTATTTTTTTAAAAATCAATCATTCATAATTCACAAGTAAAAATTTGTTTGAAATACTCTTAACTGGTTCGGGACGAGCGCTGTAAATGTACCACAGCGCGAGCTGCCCTACATGGCCGAACGAAATGCTTCTATCAGATGGGGTTACTTATCCACTTTTTTTTCATTAGATTTTTCTGGTTCCTTTATATATATATATATATATATTTGAGGTCAGAACAAAGGGTATTTGAAATATCTGAGAGATTTATTGTGTTCGCCGAGATGAAAACAGAAACACAAGCAGTTCAAAATGAAAACAGAAACACAAGCAGGCATTGCTTATTCACTTTTTTTTTTCAAAAGATTGCTCTGGTTCCTTTATATATATATATATATATATATATATATATCTGACGTTAGAGAGGGGAATATCAAGTGTCTGAGATTTATTAGGCTGCAACACATGGTGAAGAGCGTATTAATTCATTTTAAAAGTGTTAATAATTTCGGTTCTGTTTTAAGGATGGGGTTTTTTTATGGGAGACATTCTAACTTAGGTTTTACTTTAGTATTCATTTGGAAAAGATGGAAAAAAGCTTCGAAGGAGATGTGCAGTTTGTTCAAAGCACAATAAAAGACGTGAAACTGATTACGAATGCAAAATGTGCAATGTCGATCTCTGCATCGATCCCTGTTTTGAAATTTTTCATACTGCTTTACAATATTAACTATTGCAATAATCCTTATTATTAATGTGTGTCATGATGTTAAGTGTGAAGATTTTTCATGTTTCTTTTCTATTTAGCATCAATATTTAGTGTTCAATTTAGGTAGTTTTAGTTTTAGAAAAATACAATAAATTTATATTTTTAATGTTAAATATCAGTTATTTTAATGATTTTTTTTGGCCATGATT
The DNA here is from genome assembly GCA_038373865.1 of Uloborus plumipes. Classification (NCBI taxonomy): domain Eukaryota; kingdom Metazoa; phylum Arthropoda; class Arachnida; order Araneae; family Uloboridae; genus Uloborus; species Uloborus plumipes. Next base: position 24,574 of record JAXGGA010001378.1, on the reverse strand, counting down.
GAAAATATGTTATATTTAATCTTATCTTCAAAAATGGTGTCATTTCTATGAAAAGTGTACATTTTATCGATTATTATGTAATGCGTAGTTTTCGAAATCCCGAATTAGGCTTAGTGGGAGAAAATGCTCCGGCCCGTGAGTGCAGTTCGCGGTAACAGCTGCCGGCCTGAGAGAGCGTTTTCTTCTGCGAGCTGCCGTCCCGAACGGGTTAAAAAGCATTTTTTGAAACTTGCTGGCAAATGATTCAAAATGATATAACTTAAGTTCTGTGAGAACTACAGAGTTGGATAATAGTCTCCGTTTTATATGCAATTATATGCGATTTATTTTAAATACATTTCTCAAAAAAAAAAAAAAAGCTAATTTTACTTAGTTGTCAAAATATTTTAATTTATAACTTTTAAGGCATTCATTTGATGTACACTTGTATTATAAATTTTAATGAGCACATCTACTAAAACACTCTAGAATAGGATCAGCTGTTACAGCAAATAATGGAATTTTTAATGCTTTTCTCTTTTTGCAGTTTTTGGTAAAAAAAATTTCAGTACCTGCTGTCTCATTACGGTTTTTCACTGAAAATTTTAGGATGCATTCATTAAAAAATGTTAAAATCATTTAGTTTTTTCTATTTTTTTAAATAATCTTTTTACACACAAAAATTATTGAACTTACATATTAAATTAAAGAGCACAAAGTTGTCTTTAAAATGAGCTATAACATAGCTCTGTTGTTCCCATTAAATTGAGTTATAACATTTTTAAATAAGTTTTAGCAACCACCGTAAACATTGCACAAAATTATTAGTAGTTGTAACTGTAGAAACATTCATGGCCTCACTCTGAACGGTTTTGGATGTATTCATTAAAATGCCTTAAAAATCATATACTTTATTTATTTTTCTTTTTAAATACTATCAGGAGCTTAGTTTAGGAAATCCTCCCCCCTCCCAAAAAAAAAAAAAAAAAAAAACGTAAATTATGTGTCTTTACTGTGAGCTATTATACAGCTCTGTAGCTTCCACAGAACTTTTATTACAACATTTTGAAATACTGCTAGCAAGTTAAAAAGAGTATTTTGACCGATTTCAAAAATTACTCACCAATTATGAAAAATGTTAGTATCAAAATTATACATAAATTTAAGATGTTCAAGGGTAAGATTTTTGAACATAAATATGCAAGATGGTTAAATTCAGGTTTTGTTTTTCCCAGTAATTAATGAAAATCAAGCTTTTAAAATTCATTTTTTGAAGAATTTCTGTTTAGTAATAAAACATTTGAGCTTAAACATTTTCTAATTGCAAGTTTAATCCAGGAATTACAAAACTTTTCATGAATCATCAGGGTTCGCGTTTACCCGCTATAGCGGGTTTTTTACGCAAATTCTTGTAGAACGGACGCAACATTCACGCAGTTTCGGGTCCCTGGGACCCAAAAATAATCCGATGAAAAAGTAATTTCGGACCCGTGAATCGAAAAACTCCAGAAAACTGGTGCTGATTTTATGCTGTATATAGTTGAATTTTTACAATCATGAAAGGAGGGGAAAGATTAAAAGAAGCTCATCCTTATCAGCTAACTCAATGACCCCTATTGTGTTGGCCAGGCAATCCTAGTTCTAAGAACAGGGTTGGACACAGCTGTGACTTGGAGATGTCAATCACCCCTCCCCGTCCCCGCCCTATTCTTAAAAGCCTCATGACATTGCATATGTTGGCCCATTGTCCTCCTATTCTTTTCTTGAAATTGAATAGCAAAGTAGTACAAGTAGGAAACTTTCATAGTATTTTAGATCTTTTTTGTCCGTTTTTACTGATTGAGCAGCTATCTTTTAGCATCGCTTTCTGGTTAGTTATTTTTCTGATTATTTCCCAAATAGTCCCTAGTGCAAAGCCTACAGAGCTAAAATACAATGGTATTTTTTCCCTTGTCTTATTTTTGCCCCCCCCCCCCCCCCCGAAAAAAAAACGGCATTTGAAACATATTTTCTGCTTGAAACTAACTTTATTTTCCTCTGCAGAACATTTAGTTTCGTTTTGCTTAGCATGTTTTACTTTATCTTTCCATATGATTTGTTTAAAGATTTTTTCAATAAACTAATCAACATAATTAAAAATATTGTTAAGACATAATTGCGCTTTCCCAACCACAAAGATTTTTTTTTTTAAACACCTTTACACAAAAAATCAAATGCTGATTTTAAGTCTTAGAAAATAGCAGAAGATTACAATCATGGGTTTATCCTTGTCTTTATTTATTGCCAGAAAAACTTGCTTCTTTGAATACAGCTTCTGGTGCCTTTGTGTTTGACAGTACTTACATCTAGGAATACATTGATGTCATGAATTCAAACATGTCCAATACCAGGAATTCAGATAAAAACCTTTTTATTTTGTGTCTTAATACGTCTAATATTAAACCCAATGTTAAAATGTTTTTACTAATATTAGTTAGCTGTGTCTAGTTAAAAAAAATAAGGACAGTTAAATTAACCTGCTAATTTTAAATTTTATTTATTTTTTAGTAAGTTTTAGTTATTTATTTTTTGGAAAGAGTGTAGAAAAAAGCAACATATTGTACAATTTTCTACATATTATCTCCAAATGGAGTGCAAAATAGGCTGTGTCCTCCACCCCTTCTGAAGTAACCCTTAGCATAATCAATCTTTTGTAGCCTGCTATTTCAAAAAGGTTGTGCATCCCTGCCGTAAATATCATTAAACAGTCCTCTTTCAAGAAAAGTTCAGAAGTTGTAATGGAAAAAGCAAATTAATAAAGAAATGAGGACAGTATACTGGCTTGCCAAAGAGGTACAGGAACAAATTTTTGTCTCTAATTGAATTGAATTAATATTGATCTCAAAAACTTAAGGAAAAACTCCTTTATTCGTTTCCCTTCCTTTTATAGTACTCATTCACCAAGTTCACTTATTTTCCATTCAAAAGTGGGCACACAATTAATAATTTTTTTCCTAAGGAAACTTATATGCAATGCATTTACAACCTTTGTATTTTATTAATAATGTTATTTTATTAAAATATTTCGGGACTCAATTTTTTCATCAAAGGACTCGCTTTTTTTTCATTAATGGGTTCAAGGGACACAGGTAGCAAATAGTTCAGCGCGAACACTGATTATAAAGAGTTATATTAACATTAGTATGAAAATTCATAATTTTTGCATAAGTTATAAAAATAAATTAACATGATTAACATGAATTTGTCACATCAAAAAGAATGAAATAAAAATAATGTAATTTAAAAGTTATACGATTTTTTTCTTTTCCTACTTTTAAAATTGCTTTGTTACTTAACTTATATAAGAGCAGTGGTTCCCAAACTTTTTAAGCCCATCGGTCCACTCTAGATGTTGACTGAAACCTATTACTCCTCCCCGCTTCCATTGAAAAAAAAAAAAAAAAAAAACCCATTAGTAGGAGCTAGTAAACATCAAAAACAGAATTTGTAAACGGAAATGTCTAATTTTGATACGAAGTAAAATGAATAAAATAATGCAATTTTATCCAATCATGGTTGTCCGATTTTTTCCACTCTAGGGGGAAAAAAGTACCCCGGAGAAAATATATTTTATCCACTTTTCTCAGTAAATGAAAAATTCAACAAAGAGCACAAAGGGTTAAAAATACTGCCACATTAAATTTAATGAAAAATAATTGGAACTTTGTACATTCATCCCGAACTTCATTTTTTCTTAACTATCGACATCTTGTCCAAATACTTAACCATCTGTTTCATATAGTTTTCCAATTTCAATATTTGCTGGCTTTTATTATTATTATTTTGTCTTTTAAGACAAATTAACAGCTATTTTTGCCATCACCCCCATATTGCCCGTCACCAATTTATCCACCACTTGAGAAATCAAATAGCCCCCTAATGGGGTGATCATTCCCCAGTTTGGGAACCACTGTGTCAGAAGGTTTAAGTGGTCAGTAATGACTTATAGAGTATAAACAGAAAAATTAAATTACCATCATGCTAATAAAAACTCGATTCTAACTATTAACACCATCAACTCTACAAATTGAATCTTATTTTCATTCTAATAAGAAGCACTAGCAAACATGCCTTTGTAGGTGTTGTTGCAGTAACACTGTCTGGTGTTCTCGTAGTTGGCTTGAGATTTTCCGCAGCTGCTGCTGCAGCTCTGGAGTGAGGTGCATGATGGTGACTATCAATGGTTGATGAGTAGCTGGAATGCCTGAGCGTTGGGGGAGATGCGGAAGGGGATGACACAGACAAAGTGGTGGGCGTGTTTGTACTTCCTGGAATGGTGTAAGGGGCAGTTGTCCGTGTGGGAGGTGGAGCAGGTGTCAGATGTGTAGTGGCTGCAGGAGGCGAAACACAGTTCTTTGCTCCAGGTGAAATGCTTGGAGACAACTTTGAATTAAGTGAAGTAGATGCTGCTGGATCAACTCCTGTTGTTAAAATAAAATAAGATAATATTTAAAAAAGAATGCAAAATTAATTAACCATGAAGAATGCGCTCAACTTTAATTTTCTCCAAATATTGACATCTTAACATTACATACACATAGCATCTTTACTTTCATTTTTGGCAGAGCAGCAAAATCAAATTGCAATTCAAAAAAAAATCTGGTGTATCTCTTAAAATTTCCAATAAAATGTAATTTTTTTTCCATTTACAAAGTTATGAATCTTGACATTATAACAAAAACTAGAAGAAATGCATCAAACATGACATTTTTACTTTGTTGATCTAATACAGGGGTGGCCAACCTTTTTAGGGAGAGTGCCACCATCTGGAGAGAAAAAACTTAGCGTGCCATAGTAGTTTTCCAACAAACTGAATTTTTTAAAAAGTAAAAAATAGATTTTATGTTGGCTAACTATGTAATTCTTACTCAAATGAAACATTTTTTCTCGTAAATCTGAGCAATTTAAATCGAATTGATAATAAAGACAAAACAAGTCCGAACTTAAGAGTCATCGTTAGTAAAAACTTTTATAGGTTCTGTCAGTTGGCTTACGCTTAAAATAAAAACAAATAACATCAATCATTCTATTCTAAAAATTAAAGTCTGTACTTAATGTGGTTTATGAGTCTGTAGCTGTTTTACCAAGACTTTAATATTAGGATTAGTTCTTGAGAATCCCAAGAAATTTAAGTGTTTTAAGTGCTATCAATTAATATTCAACGGTATTTCGATTTTTCTGCATTCACAACGAAAAATATTTGTTTAGAAGCGTATTTTTAACAAAATCTACAACAGCATCAGATGGCTAAAATGTGTAAATGTGAAAAAATTTTGTTGTTACAAATTTTTATACAACGTGGGTGACTTTCTGTTGAAGTAAGGTCTTGTATTTGATTACTAATGCAAAAGGTCAGTAATTTCGATTTGGATTTCAGAAGGGTAACAAGTAGTGTCTTACAGAAAAATAAACAAAAAATTTGAAAAGATCAGCATTTTTTTTATGATCCTGAAAATCATCAAACCTAACACTGAATGAATACTTAAAATCGGTGTAACATTTTCTCTATATATCATTGGGAAATTATTAAACTTCGGTTGATACCTTCAGTATTAATTTTTAATGCTTTATTCTTTTTTCTCCAACATAAAGAGAAAGAAATTGAAGTTTCATCATAAAATAATGTAGATGGCCTCTACTGGTTTAGGAAACTTTTTTTGTACAATCTTAAATTTAAATTACTTAAACGCCTGATAATAAGAGATGACATAGCTAAATTAATTTGATATTCTCCATTTCTCAGTAGCAAGTCCTAATTGCTTTCCTTCCAGATATTTTGAAAACATACTCCTTAAAATTGTAAAATATTATGACTATTTTTCCTTTGAATAGCTATTGCACATTTTAATGAAGGGATAACTTGCCATACTCTCCTCTTTCTCCTGGGAAAAGTTCACAAAACATTCAGAGCTCTAATTCGTATTTTGTTAATACAGTGAACGCTACAGAGTCACCAACAGAGAAAAAGTCTCCTTCCTTGGCAAGGAGCTTGTGATAGATAATCCGATGACACTTTTGAAGTTTTTTTCCCAAATTATTTTCAAGTAATGTAACAAAAACAATTTAAGGGTCTTCATTTGTGCAACTACACCGAATTTTGTCCAATCTGATTTCTTAGTTTCAGTTGAAGAGTTATTATTATTTTTTTAATTTCATCCACCCGCAGCTGAAACTATTGCAGATCAAGAATCCATTCTTCATCATCGAAAGTTTAATTCGTGTTAATCACAAATATGCTTTACAAAGCATTGTCTGTAGCTTGTAGACACGTTGTCTTGCATTTTTAACTTCATTGTCTCTAGCGTCATAGCTTTTGTTGGATGTCCGAAGCTAACGCTAAGTACTTTGCAATATTGCAGTTCAGGCAATCTGTAAGCCAGCCTCCTGACACTTAATTCTCATAATATCATTTGATTTATCAGTTTAAGGGTTTTAATTTTGATCAATATTTTTGATATCGACATTTTTCCCTCAATTTTGGATTTTTTTCAAAAAGTCTTCGTATGCCACTGTGACTGATCTGCCGTGCCACATTGTGGCACGCGTGCCGCGGGTTGGCCACTACTGATCTAATATATAGAATTAAGTATCGAATGCATGAAAATGTTTGAATTTTGACAGATTTAATATTTTAAGATGTGTTGAACCCCTTTCGACCATTTTTAGAAAATGTTTTTGTGTGTGTGAATCATGAAATCAAAGAATTTCAAGTGGAAGTTAATATCAGAGCTGCAAACCTGGCAAACTGAAAATTAGTACTGTTAAGTTTTTGATATCATATAATTTGCTTGATAACTAGTATAATACATTCTACTAATATATTTTTCAGAGAGTGGAAATATACTCAACTCTTTGAACATCAAAACAAAAGTTTGAATTTAGACACCTTGAATTAAAATTATGTTTCCTTCACACTTTCAGTATTTTTGTGAAGATTTCAATTTTGCTGGCATAACTTTCATTAAGGTACGGTAAATAAATGGTAGTCTATTGGGCCCTGGTTGAACCAAAGCAAAAAATTGTGTTAAAAAATCAGCTTGAATGCATAAATGAAAAAATAAAACTAGGCAGGTAAGGATATATAATACAGATATGAATTATTTTAAACTATTAAAACTATCAAAAATAGCATGAGAAGCTCTGCAATTACTTGTTTACATTTGATGATAAATTTTTATAATTAAGATACACTGGCGGAAAAAAAAATCCCAACACCAAGAAAGACTTGTGTTAGATAAACGAAATTTGGTAGGCGTGTTTATACAACTGAAAGATGACATCGATTGAAATTTCGCGTTCCGCGCATAAGTGTGGCGCAGCTGGCGTCACTCAGAACATGCAAATAAGGCTTGTTTTAAAAGCGTGTTGTGAAGCTCGTGTGTATTATTTTTCCGTAAAATTTGACGAATTGCGTTCATGTTAGCCAGGAATGCCTTTAGGAAGACGAAGAAGCCATTATCAACAGCTCACCGAGTTTGAACGAGATCGTACAATTTGGCTACGAGAAGGTGGATTTTCATTTCGCGATATTGCAGAAAGACTTGGGTGGAAATGTTTCCACCATGCATGATTATTGGAAGCTATGGGCAAGGGATGGTACTACCTCAAGAAGATCGAGTTCCGAGCTGCCACGTGGCACGACTGAGAAGGAAGATCGCCGAATCTTGCGTACGGCTGTGGCGCATCGTACTACATCTGCGGCTGACATTCGAGCTGCAGTTGGTACCGTCGTGACCCAAGGAACGGTAAGAAACTGTTTACTTCAAGGACAGCTCCGAGCCAGGCAGCCTGTAGCCGGTATTCCATTGACTGCAAACCATTGCCTTTTCCGACGGCAGTGGTGCCATGACAGAGCTCACTGGAGGTCGGAGTGGAGATCTGTTGTAATTTTTGATGAAAACAGATTCTGCCTTAGTGCCAGTGGTGGCTGTATATTGGTCAGAAGGAGGCCAGGGGACCGCCTGCATCCAAGCGGTATACGACCTAGACACACAGGACCCACACCTGGAGTTATGGTCTCTGGAGCAATTTCCTACAACAGCAGGGGCATTCTTGTGGTTATCCCAAACTCATTGACTGAAAATTTGTTAACTGTCGGGCAATTTAACCAGTAGTACAGCCCTTCATGAATAGCATTCAAGGGGCGTTTTCCAACTGGATAATGCTTGCCCTCACATCGCTACTGAAACGCAATGTGCTCTACAGAGTGCTGACATGTTACCATGACCCGCAAAATCACCAGGTCTGTCTCCAATTGATAACGTATGGGATATCATGGGATGGCACCTCGAGCATCATCCACAGTCAGCAATGACGGTCCTAGTATTGACACAACAAGTGCAGTTCAAGCATGGAACTCCATACCACAAAGTGACATTCGGCACCTGTATGACATAATGCTTGCAGGCTTGTCTTCAAAATTCTGGAGGTTACACCCTCTATTAAATTAACATAATTTCACATTTGCACAGAATTTTCTTGAGCTTAAATTAGCCAGTGAACTTGTACATTTAATCAATTAAACATGTTAACTAGACAATTGCATTACCAAAATTTCATTACTCTACAGTAATTTTTTCTTGGTGTTGGGATTTTTTTTTTTCCGCCAGTGTATTTGAAACATTCAAAATTTTTACATTGTATGGAAGAATCATATGAATTGGCAGCTCTGTTGAACACACATTACTTTTAGAACTACATGTAGCAATAGTGTGCTGCTAAATGCTAAAATAAATCATATCTAAAAGTAAAAACCTTTTGGCCGGCCAGCACCCTTTCCTTTTTTTCCTTTTCCTTTACCAGAAAGAGGTCTTGCAGGCATTGGTATTTCTACCTCCTAGAAAAATAAAACAATTTTAAAATTCAGCAAGAAAGTTCATGATGCACTATAGTTGTAAGTGTGCGCGTGTGTGGGGGGGGGGGGGGTAAACAAATTTTATTAAGATAATTTAATTAAAAATGCTAAAATTCATAAAACATGAAATGAAAGGTTAAAGATTATTTCTAAAAGGTACCTAAAGGTAGAAGATTCTAAAAGGTTAAGTTCTCACCTCAGGTGGTAATTCTTCAAGTTTTTTCACAAAAACTTTTTCAATTGTTTGAGCCATAAGAACAACATCCTACAAAAGAGATAATTGTAATTCTTAAGATTGCAGCATAATATTGAATATAAAACCATTATTTTAAAATTTTAGAAATAATACTAGGGGTGGAAAATCAAAATTCAATTTTTGGAGCAGTTCGGGAGCAGGTTAAATTGAGTTTTGCAGCAATTGCTGGTTTCGGAGCAGGTACAGAAGACACTTTTAAACGGTCAACACGGACTGTTAAACATTATTTCTTGCAAATTGTATGCAATATATATTATATTGCACAGTTTTTTTTCTTAAGAAAAGATTAAAAAGAAGACCCTTTAGATTAATTTTAATTACACAGAAAATTATTGAAAAACTAAAGTCTGATTTAAAGTCTAAAATATATCTATAATAAAAAGTAAAGTAAGCTATTTTACATTAGCTTCATTTAAAGTAACTTCTAACTTTCAAAATGATTGAAATATTTACAAGATGCAAAACAATTGAAACCTTAAGCACCGACGCAAGTAAAGAAAAAACAAAATTCATATTCAACATCGGAATTGATGAAAAATCTGAAAAAACGTACAATTTTACACCTTTACCTTACGATTGTACAATAGTGTAAACATGCGTACATTGTACGGCCAAACATACAAGTTGGCGAGCATGATTTTATAAAGCAATTTTAAAGAAATATTGATTAAAAAAGTAAGTATTTTTTGAGCTAAAAATACACAAAACAAGAGTACTTACTTCACCTGCTTTGTTGTACCGATAGCAATTATAGAACATTGTTTGGAAGTCCTTGATACATTCATTTACATCATAGTAAAAACAATTTTCTATTCTTCTCTTTATTGTATTTAAGTCCATGGGGTATTTAATTATACTGTGATAATCCTAAAAATAGAGAGAGAAAAAAAGGAATAAAATAAATAATTTATCCATCATCAATGAAAGGAAGAATAAGTAATAACATTTCAATTTAAGAAAGCAATCAATTTCACGATTTAGACTAAAACTTATTAAATATCAATAGGACTCACGAAACACAATAACTAGTTTAGGAACAAAATTTGCAGTACAAAATGAACATCATGTAGTAAATACTTTGTTCAGTAAATTTAATAAAAGAACAAAATCATAAATTAACAATGGTATATTTTGGACTGGAATGTATGGGATGGATTTATTAGCTGTCTTTTAACTTTCAGCATGCAGTCAACTACACCCCTCCAGGGACTCCCTGGAGGGGTTTTCAAAATTTTTACTTTTTTTTTAGGGATGCACCGAGTAGCATTTTACCGAGTAGCCGAGTACCAAGTACTCGGCCGAGTACCGAGTTGCCGAGTACCTAGTACCAATTGTTTTTTAAAAAATCATTGACATAGAGCGGTACAGGGTTAGAAATCATTACAAAACTTTACTGGTCTTCTCGACCAGTGAACAGGAATATATACTGGTTAACAGACAACATCACTGGTCCACCTTAAATCATTAATCACATTTTTTTTCTTTAAAAAAAATGGTGGTCTTTGTATTGTTTATTATTTTTATGGTGATTTGAGGCAAGTTTTACTGGTCTGGAACTAATGGACCAGTAGTAAATTCGAGCCCTGACATATGAACTGATCATTGGAATGGACCTCTATATGATAGTTCTTAGAACAAAAATCCCACTCAATTTAACTTATGCATTGTTTAAAATATTTATTTATTTTGTCAAAAATTTTAGAAAAAAGTTATTTTTAAAATGAATAAATATAAAGTATCAATTAAGTTGGAATTATATTAATCTATTATTAATTAGTTCTAATTCTCTAAACTTGTTCGTTAAAAAAGTTCGTCAACTTTCTGGCAGTGCTTTGATGAAGTCTCAAATGCACAAGGAAATGTCAATAGTGAAAATACCAACACTGAATTCGAATATGAAGAGATGTTAAAGAAAGAGATGGAGTCTCTCTTTTCCGGAGAATTACTAAATAGAACAAATAGTCCTTTTGCCTGGTAGAAAAAAAAAAGTTTCCTATCTTATGCAAACTAGCAAAAAAGTTTCTTAGTGCACCTTCAACTAGTGTGTACAGCGAGAGGGTTCTTTCCGAGGCAGGTTATATTTGCAGCAGTCTGAGGAATAAGCTTTCGCCAGAAAATGCTGAAAGATTAGTTTTTTTGCACCATAATTTAAGATACAACAATTTCAACTATTAAAATATTTTGCTGGCATTTTCCCTTCTTTTCATTAAATATTACACAATCTTTTTCTCACCCTAATAAAAATGACTTAATTTTACTTCTCTGTGTTATCACTATGCCACAAGTTTGAATCTGCAAAACCATGATTTTAATTTGTAATCTAAATTTTTAATGATTAGAAATATATTGGAATATGATTGAAAGTTTCTTTTCAATGAGTTTATTAATATTCATCTTAAGGATCACTCGGACTGTTCCTGACCAAAGGTAAGTTCCCCTACACCAATATGCGATATGAAAAAGTTAATTACATTTGCACATTCTTAGTTAATTTTCATACTGATTTGGTATTATAACTTTTTAAAAACTTATACGTAGAATTCAGTCATATTTTATAAATATATTAATTGTAAATGATTGCATTATATATATATTTGCATATTTTTAATTATTGAAAAATGTGTCTTGAACTATTCAATTTTCTACAACTACTCGGTATCGGCCGAGTACCTGATCCAAATTTGGCCGAGTACCGAGTACTCGGCAAATTGGCCGAGTACCGAATATTTACCGAGTACTCGGTGCATCCCTACTTTTTTTTAAATTATTATTTTTAGAATTCAAACCAGCTGTTGAGCAACACTAGATTTAGTAACCCCCAGAGGCATTGATTCAAAAAGTGAACTTGGAAAACAAAACCCTTTTTTGTTAGCCCCTTGCAGTAAAACCTCCCAATTTTAGCTAGTCACTAAAACAGTATATAAATACCTTTGTGCAATGTAAAGTATAAATACAACATTAAAGAAGCACAAATATGCAGGGATACTGCAGACACCTTTTTCGACGTTACAAGAAACGCCTTTATCAACGCAAAAAAATTGTGAGCTTATGGATGCACAGACATCCGCACAATTTTTTTGCATTGACCAAGGCGTTCCTTGTAACGCCGAAACACGTGTGCTTCTTTAACCTATTTGTACTTCTTTAACCTTGTATTTATACTTCACTAAAACAGGTTTAGTTAATTGGGTCAGACTATTTGCCCCAGGGATCAAAGTGCCCAATTAACAAAATATAGGACATAAAAAAAGAGAAATAATTATTCAATTTTGCATACACATCATAAAAAAATTTTCTTTTAGGGCGCATTGATGAAAATATATGTGTACTAGCTTAATACCCGGCGTTGCCCGGGTGCTTATTAATACAACATAGCATTCAGGGAAGAAAAGTTTGAAAGAGTTCTATTCATATGGGTATAAAATAATTTGCATCAATCTGTCTCTTAGGTACAAACTTTGAAAAAATCTAAAATATTACAGAAAATTAAACGTTTACAGAAAAATAGTCTTATCAAAAGGTGAAAATTAAAGATAAATGTTGTCTGTGCTTTGCCGTTTCCACTGGCATGAAATATATGCACATGGAAGTGAAAAAATTGCATTAATTTCACCCGCCAAATTTAAAATATTAACTTTTCTCTATTAATTGTTCCCACCTACAAAGTAAAAATTATTATAACTCAGAAATAAATGTATTTCTCGTTCTAAAGGCTTATCTCCATTACAGACGCAACTGTTGTCGCATTGCAAATTTGAAATTCAAATCCGTGGTTCTTTCTATAAAGTCCACATGAATTATGATTGATTTTTACTTATGTCAATGCTAAAAGGAAATAGGTGGCCTTAAATTGAAAATTCATTACTTTAATCGTAATCATTGTTGGAAAAATACTCATATTTAAAAATCTTAAATTTTATCAATTTGAATGCTAAAAGGCCTATCTCGATTACAATATAAATAGGCTAGAATCCTATAAAAGGGTCATTTTTTGACAAAAAATTTAAATTTGAGCTTTTTAGATTTTTTAAAATTTCATGACTCCGCCTATGAGAATTCTAGGGCATCAAGGAACCTCTGTGTCAAGTTTGATGAAAATCTGACGCAAACTGTGGATTTGTAGAGAGAACAAGTATATATACATGCACTCATTTTTCTAGATATACTAGAAGCTGGAAAAATATTTCCCATTAAAAAAATTGTAATTTAATAAAATTAAACACAAAATATAATAATCTAAGGTAATGTCCGTGAAAATTACAACTAATTGTTCAAAAATTTAAATATTTAAAAGATGCAAAAAGATTGAAATCTTAAACACAAGATGCAATTTTTTCCCCAAGTCCAAATAAATGCAATATTGCCATGATTCTAAAAATAAATTATTTCTACTTTACTGAAATTAAACATAAAATAAGTTCATCTCAAGTAGCATGTGTGAAAATAACTTCCAATCGTCAAAAACAGCAAAATATTTGCAAGATGCAAAAGAAATGAAATCTAAAATACGGGAGTCATTCTTTTTTTTTTTTTGACGATGCAGGTTGAGCGCATGTCCCAAAAATTACACTAATAAAATCTTTTGAAAAAAAAATAGCGCAATTTAATTATTTTTAAAAAATCAAGCATCAAGAAATTTTTTCAAGTACCTGAAAATTAACTTTTTTTTCCCTTCAAGGACCTTTTTCCAAGAGTAGAAACAATGAATATAGGATTTTTACTTCAAATATAGGATTTATAGGAAATATAGGACGGTTTTTGACCTTTTTTGAAATACATAGGATTTATAGGAAATATAGAATGACTTTGATCCCTGTTTGCCCCCCCCCCCTCCCCCCAAGTAATCAGGCTTTTCTTTAAAAATTACTATGTATCAGATTAGGTAGCAATTTGTTATCTACTGTATGCACAAATAAACACTGCAAGGTATACTAATTATGTAGATAATAAATTGTAGTAAAAAATAAAACATTAATAAAAATAACACAATAGCACAGAAAGAATTTATCTTACTGGAAGCTTGAGCTTGACTGCATCCACAGGACTTTGAAATGGCCATGCAAAATTATGTTTGTTGATTGCCTTTAGAACTGTCTTGAGGATGAATTGCAAGCTATTTGTGTTACGATGAGGCTTGTTTTCCGGGGGGAAGACAGGAGGTTGCACAACGCCATTAGTTGGCTCCATGCATAGGTCCATTGCTTCGAACTCAGCCACAACGGCTTCATCATTCATGTTCTAAAAATAAAAATTAAGATAAACATAAACAAAAAAAAAAAAAGAGACAAGACGAAATATACTTTATCTACGCCTATTTACTATAAAAGACAACAGTAAAATTTTTGTAAGTGTCCTAGTGCTGAGACAGTTATTCAAACTATGTTTTAGAACTTTATATAATGCCAACTACATGGAAAAATAAGGTAAATATGCAAAAAAAAAAAAAAAAAAAAAAAAAAAAAAAAAAAAAAACCTATGACAACAATAGCAATTCAGAGCAAGTACATTTCAAATAGGACAATAAGTGTTGATTTCATTTTTTTTTTTTGGTAGGCGAGGTGACTTGAAACAAAGGATGTAAAAATATCTTCGTATTTCAGCTCAATTGTCTTTGTAAAGTGTGCAATTCAGGAGATTATAAGAAAAATGGCAAATCAGAAACGTGCTAAACAATTACAGCAGAATTAGAAACAATGGGCTAAACTTATATAAGCCTAATCTCAAAGTGCAACAATTAAATGTTTTTGTCCATTAAAAGCAAACTATGCATAAGTACATAGCCAGGGAGAGAGTCCAGGGGGTTCCAATTTTTTTCGATATTTGGAATCTTTGTGTGGGATGACCATTTTTAGTTTAATGCCAGTTTTACAAACTGCTAACAATTTACAACTTCAAGCAGAAATTTTTCAAAATAAAATACAATTAATGACTATCACTCTTAAGTACTGTCGGCCCCGCTTAAACGAATACTGACGGTTCCAAAAAATATTATTCAATTAAACGGGGTATTCGATAAAGCAGGGATCTTTAACATCGAGTCTATGGCATTAGTTCATAGATATTTTATTCGTATAAGCGGGGTATTCGTTTATCCGTTACCCGCTTAAGAGGGGACGACAGTAATTAGTTTTTAAGTTAATTATATTTTAATTACTAGTAATAGTAATTAATGTAAATAAAAATCAAGCTTTCTGAGTAACCTTGGACCCCCCCCCCCCCCCCCCACAAAGTTGCATGCTCCCCTTGGCATGACGAAGAACCAAACAGATCTTTCTGATTTTCTGGCTAACTCCTAAATATGCATTCTCGTTATTTCAGAGCTCGCTGACTGGACAGAACTAAATGAATTTCTATTTCTTTACCAACACAAAACATTTTACTTTCACATGAGCAGAATTCTGTGCATATTCAATGCATTAAACTTCAAATATTAGGATTTTATTAAAAATTGCTTTAGAAAAATTTAAAACTACTCACCACAAAATAAGACGATCGAGTGTCTTTTATACCACCCATCCTAAACACACAAAACAGAAGAAAAATCATAAAAAATTCACAATAGAAATTTAATTACACAGTATAACCTTGATATCTCAAATCTCTCTGGAAGAGAAAAAAAATCCAGATAACGAGTTTTCAAGTGATCAATGATTTGAAAAATTTACAAGACTAGCTCATTATTTAACATAGATTCATATAATAGATATCTATGTATCTCTTTCTATATACTGTCTTTCTATACGGATATATATACATTATGCAATCATTTGCAAAATAATTAACATGACATTTTTAAGCAAATAAAAATTTCAACCTTCTTTTTTATATACAAGCTTCAATGTTCTAATTTTATCTGCAAGCGCATCCAATTTAACCTTTTGGGCTGTGTTTTTTGAAAATTTTTCTTTCGACCCAGGTAGTACGACAGTTGAACCAGATTTTTTTTCCATTGAAAAGAGAAGGTATAAACTGTCGTACCAGACGTATGAAACCTTGAAAAAATCCCTGGCTCCAAAGGATGTGAGTGAAAATCTTAACCCCGTCCTCTGAAAAAAAAAAAAGGACTTAGGGTACAGTATGTGTACCGCCCGGTTCCTAAAGGTTAAGCAGTTTATTGGCGAGTTAAAAATATGAAAGGAATGGTAAGGAACACGTTTTCGGTTTTCACTTGAAAATTAGTCTGCTACAAAAGATAGACTCTCTCTCCTTAAAACGTGTCCAAAGAAAACCGCAGAGAAGCTAATCTCTGGGGAAAATACAGAGATGAAAAAGACCACTAGATCCCTTCATAGACACACTCTCATATTATCTGCCTCCAATTCCCTATTCTTATTAGACTTTCCAGGAGAAGGGATGAAAAACTAGAAACAGATGTCTACAGAACTGGTTCGACGACAAAAATTGTCTAGGGAAAACAACAATTCGAATTTTTTTCTATGCAAAAATTTCAATATATCAAGAGTTGAAAAATAAATTTTTAAGATGACTATGGAAAAGAGTTTTTATGTAAATGCAGTTTTTTTTTTTTTTTTTTCATTTTTTTGAGATATCAAGGGTTTTCAGGTAAGAGGTGTGAGATATCAAGGTTTGACTGTTTCTATTCTGTACACTTTTATGAAAGGAATGGAAAAAAACAAAACTAAAATGGAATGAATATTTTGTTTCTTATATGATTCAGTGTTAAAGTATAGTGCAAATAATGTAAAATACTGCAAACACATAAGCTAATAAAAAATGCTACCTTAGTTAAAAATTACAAAATTGTACACATTTCCTACACTAAAACATTTTTAAAATAACTTTTTTAAAATGCTGGGAATGTAATCAACTGATTTAAAAGTACACAACACTTAAGTAAAAGGTTTTAAGTCCTTGAATTTATGGTGTAATGAATTTATGAAATTTATATAAGCAAATGCAACAGTCAATAAGTGATCTCTTATACAAAGCTGCAAGGGTTGGTTGAAAAAAAGAGGCATAAGTGAAATATAAAACTGAACTCTACTAAAATCAAATTTTACACGAAAGTAAATAAACAGAAAAATTGAGTATAGGTAGTTTCATTTTAATGAATTATTTTGCTGGTCAAGAGCATAGGAAATTTAATTAAGACTTGTATAATTTGCATTATTTTAAAAAGGGAAGGCCTCTATTACTTTTCCCATAATTTGACATATCATTAATAATTACAGGAAAACAAAACAATTCTGTTCTGAGAAATAAATTAATCTCTTTTGAAATTTTCTAATGTTTTATAGAAAGTTTTAACGTTCTTTGTAAGAATTAATTTTATGAAAAAAAAAAAAAATCAGAAATCTTTCTTTGAACAATGTTGAATAATGCTTCTGAAAGAAGAGAATTGGGAAGAAAGTGTTCGAAAATAATAAAATAATTTAACTAATATTCAATTTTGTAGCACAACTATGCGAAATGTCGTACAAAATTAGAAAATAATAATATTTATTGATGTGTGTTTACTCGGATTTATAAAAGCAGAACTTTTAATATTTCTTTATGATGGGCCCTACAGGTCTCTTGAGTTTATAACACAAATAAAAATTGATATTTAAAACTGGAAACGTATGTGAAAGACACTCTTCCTATTTTCCCATTTCAAGCAAAAATTTTCATTAGTGAAATAGGAAAGATTTTATCATATTGAGCACTGTAGCATCTGCAACAAAAGTTTTAACAATTTTCTAATTAAATTCTAAGCATCTTTATGCACATGTGCAAAATCAAAAAATATATAGTTTGATTTAAACATTTAATTTTAGATATTTATTTAAAACAAAATGATCATTTATGACTTTGTTGTGGACACTATTTGCACAAAATACTGTGAACCAGATCTACTAATATAAATTACTTCTAATAAATAGCAAATGATTTATTTCAGTCTGAGGCAAGTGATCAATTTTGTAAGGTAAAGAACAGTTCCACATATAATCAAATAAATATTGGAACCAATGTTAAGCTTTTAAGGGCACCAACAATACTTCCAAAATCCTAACTTATTTTCTTCTAAAACCAATGTTAAGCATTTAAGGGCACCAATACTACTTCAAAATCCTAACTTCTTCGAAAATCCTATTTAGAAAAATATAACATAACTAGTTGACCCGGCAAACGTTGTTTTGCCATATAAATAATTTCCTAGTAATTTCTAGTGTAGACAAAAAATAGCTTACTTATTGTAAGTATGTATGTACGTATGGTAGAATGTGTATATTGTATGTATGTAAGAATGTGGTATATGCATGAAATAAGCATGGAGCGCTGTGAACGATGAGGGAATATAAAAATAACAAAAGGCAAACATTATTTTTAAGTTATTATAATTTATTCCTTAAAATTATATATCATTAATTAAACAATTACGACAATAACACTATTAAACAATATCAATCTCTTAATGCTATAGCGTGAACAATATATTTTGTTAGTCCATCTTTAGCTAACACAAACAAACTGGATGGTTTACCCACTCGAGAGCATGCCACGTATAATTGTCCCTGTGAAAAACATGGTGTTCTCAAATCTAAGCCACAAACAGACATCGTTTGACCTTGGGATTTGTTGATAGTCATTGCAAATGCCAATCTAATACGAAACTGAATACGTTTGAATTGAAGAGGGAAAACATCTGTAATTATAATAGGAATCCGTGGTATGAGTATATTTTCACCTCTGAACTTGCCATTTAAAATCCTGGCTTCGATCATGTTTTTCATTAATTTTTGAATGACTAATTGCGTACCGTTGCACAGCCGGGGCGGGTTCAAATTACGAAGCAAGATAATTGGAGATCCAACCTTTATTTTTTAAAAATTTGTGTCACTTTAATGGTCGTTCATACCCCCACACCCTCTTGCAGTGAAAAAAAACTTTACACAGCAGATTTTGCCTAATAACTCAACACTCATGGTGTTTGATACATTTTATTTGTTTGTAATGATGTTTTTTGGTCACAACCAATATGAAAATCACAAAAACTAGTTACTTTAATTTTTAACATATATTTATCTTCTTCAGAATTTTTGACTTTTAATTTTACCTTGAATTTGACGTAAATGCAAGGTATAAAATACAGAATTTTATAAAGGTACAAAAATTAACATAATATAATTGATAGTGTATATTATTTTTGAAAAAATAATATAAGTGCCGCAAATCAAAAACCATTTATTGCCACAATCGATTCAAAGCCCCCAAAAATGGCGCAAACGTCCATAAGAAAATTCTACAGCATCGAAGGACCCCATTGCCAATTTTAACAAAGATCCGACCAAAACTGTCATTTTGTACTATAAAAAAATATAGGGTAGATCCCATGAGGGGATGTACCTGCATAAGGACATTACAATCATTAAAATCATTCAAAAAAAAAAAAAAAACATGCAGCTGTTCGAAAAAATCCTTGCGGGCCTGGATTCGATCTCATTCCATCAGGAACTTCAACCTGATGCGCATAACCACTTGACCATCGGGTCGCTCATTGAAGTAAGGATTTACGATAACACATATTGTTTTAAATGACATAAAATGTTAGTTTTTCGATCATGACTTTTTTTCTAGTGAACAAATATCGTCATATGAGTACATGATACCTAAGTTACACCATCTCCTATCGATTAAAAAAAACCGTCCAAATCGGTTCAGTAGATCAGATGTTATGTGCGAACAAAAAAAATTTAGGAGTGGACTACCCCTAACATTTAGGGGGATGAAAAATAGATGTTGGCCGATTCTCATAGATACTGGATAAGCACAAAAAATTTCATCAAAATCGGTCAAGCAGTTCGGAGGAGTATGGCAACGAAAACTGACACGAGAATTTTATATATTAGATTACCTTTATTATTATTTTTAAAGGTTATTGATTAATTATTCAATTAAAAATTTCTACCTATAATTTTATTTTTAACATTTAGAATTATTCCTTTAAACATTTTTTAATGCTACATTGGCTCAGTTAACATTGTAAATGTCCAGAATTTGCACTTTTAGTTAAAATAAAAATAATAAATAAAGATGTTTAAATAACATTTTTTCAATTGTTTATGTCAATTCTGTTTTCTACATAAAATTGTAAGATAAAAGTTGAAAATGTATTGCTTCTCATTTTGTTCTTCACTTCCACACTAAGGTATATTGGTTTACTTCATGAATAGTCACACTTGATCAAAAAGAGTTGCTGATTGACTGTTATTTCAGTACACAATTGTTTAAAATTTATACTTGATTTTTATATTATTTTAGGTAAAATGTAACTTTTTCCGCCAAGTGTGCATAAACATCAATGGGCAAAATGTTATATAACTTAATCTGTATTCTCTCCCCAGCCCCCTACCACCACCAACTCAACAATATGACCGAAGTGTTCAGAATTGGCATACATGACACACATATATCCAGTGGCAGTATGCAGAGGTGCCCATTCTTCCTAACAGCAATGCCTCCCTCCCTCCCAAGAACAAAAGCCCTCCAAAAAAGGGGAAAATACCCTTATAGTGCGCAAGTTACTTAGAGCTGTAATTTGCTGTCCAATTGCATTATTCTTGTACATTAGAGATGAGCCGGGCTCGGCCCGAGCCCGAAAGCCCGAGCCCGAGACGGACTCGGGCCCTTTAACTTCAAGCAGCTTTCGGGCTCGGGCTCGATCTCATACTAAGATAGTCATTTTTTATACTGATATCAAATACAACGTTCACGAATAAAATATTGGGGTACTTAAAGAGCGTGAGAACAGTTTTTCTTAATGGCAGAATTGCTTTGTTCAGGAAGAGTTTCAGAGAAATGACATCTATCACCAAATTTCCCACTCCCATACATCGTTTCTCAGCTTCCGCACATCGGAAAGCAAGCAATCTGCTGGGCTGGGGGTGTAAATGGTCAGTAAAAAGTGGTAGAAAGTGGGACTTAAAATATGGAACAAAGATATCGCATGGTAATTTTAATGTTTCTTTTTTGTGCTTTTTTTGTTTTCTGTGATGTGAAAAGCTTTTTTTTTTTTTTTTTTGAAATATTTAAAAATTTTTCAATTGATAATTGCTGCACATGAAAAATTAAAATAATAATTATAATAATAATTCAAAAAGACAGCACCCACTTATAATATACACTGAAGTGACAAAAGTCATGGGATACCTCTTAATATCGTGTCGGCCCTCCTTTTGCCCGGCGAAGTGCAACAACTCGACGTGGCATGGACTCAACAAGTCGTTGGAAGTCTCCTGCAGGAATATTGAGCCATGCTGTCTCGATAGACGTCCATAATTGTGAAAGCGTTGATGGGGCAGGATTTTGGGCACGAACAGACCTCTCGATGGTGTCCCATAAATGCTCAATGGGATTCATGTCGGGCGATCTAGGTGGCCAAATCATTCGTTGGAATTGTCCAGAATTTTCTTCAAACCAATTGCGAACAGTTGTGGCCCGGTGACATGGCGCATTGTCATCCATAAAAATCCCATCGTTGTTTGGGTACATGAAGTCCATGAATGGCTGCAAGTGATCTCCAAGTAGCTGCACATAAGCATTTCCAGTCAATGTTCGGTCCAGTCGCACTAGAGGACCAAGTCCATGCCATGAAAAAACAGCCCACACCATTACGGAGCCACCACCAGCTTGAACAGTGCCTTGCTGACAGTTTGGGTCCATGGCTTCGTGGGGTCTGCGCCACACTCGAACCCTACCATCGGCTCTTACCAGCTGAAATCGTGACTCATCGGACCAGGCCACGGTTTTCCATTCATCTAGGGACCAACCGATATGCTCACGTGCCCACGAGAGTCGCTGCAAGCGATGTCGTTCTGTCAGTAAAGGCACTCGAGTCGGTCTTCTGCTGGAATAGCCCAAGAAATCCAAATTTCTCCGCACAGTTCTAGCAGACACGTCCATTGTACGTCCCACATTGATTTCTACGGTGATTTGACGCAGTGTTGCTTGTCTGTTAGAATTTACGACTCTTTGCAGACGTCGCCGGTCTCGATCTTTAAGTGCAGGCGGTCGACCACTGCGCTGTCCATGGTGGGATGTTATGCCTGAAATTTCATACTCTCGGCACACTCTTGACACAGTGGATCTGGGAATGTTGAATTCTCTAACGATTTCCGAAATGGCATGACCCATGCGTCTAGCTCCAACTAACATTCCGCGTTCAAAGTCTGTTAATTCACGTCGTGCGGTCATCATCACGTTAAAACCTCTTCACATGAATAACTTGAACAGAAATGAAAGCTCTGTAAAAGCACTGCGCATTTATACCTGTTCTATGCGATGCTACTGCCATCTGAAAATTTGCATATTGCTATCCCATGAATTTTGTCACTTCAGTGTATTTGCGATTGCTATTACGATATACCATATGGCAGTGCACCCCAAGTGGAAATTAAAAATATATATTGATGTTTGATACACTCGGGCTCGGGCCGGGTCGGGCTCAAAACAAGACAACATCACTTAGGCTCGGGCGGGCTCGGATTAAAAATCCTCGGGCTCGGGCCTTCAAAAGTAAGCCCGAACTCATCTCTATTGTACATTATGCAACTAAATAAGAAACCTGTGCATGGTTTCATTTGCTGGTCACTAATGCATAGTTAAGAGATTTCAAGTTAATTGTTATTCCCCACCCCTTTTCAAAATTGGAGATTTTGAAGAGATTCGTATCACTTATCACAGCACTTATTCTGAAAAAGAAACATTAGAAATAGCTACGGGAAGAGAATAGTCATTAATATAGTGCATTTCTGCTGCATTATTATATTTCACAGGTTGCTTTCAAAAAAAAAAACTTTTGAAGATGTCGATTAATGAATAACTGCGAATAAATTATAAGTTTTTTTTTAGCAGGATCAATCAATTGAAAAAAAAAAAAACTTAGAATTCTAATAAATGCCAGTTCAAAAATCCAGAATTCCAGGACAGTCCAGTAAAGTTTCTGCCTTGATTTTTTTTTTCCAAACGAATGCAACATTTTGTTTGTTAAAAATTCGCTTTTTAAAATTTGAGTCAAGTTATATGAAAAAAAAAAAAAAAAAACGGTTTCCCAGGACTTGAATTTCAAAATCTTACCAGAGAAGGACACTTACGCTTCTCTTTCGGCTCAGCTAAATATAGCCAAAAAGGGTTTTGGGGCTTTAATCTTGAGCTAT
Organism: Uloborus plumipes; assembly: GCA_038373865.1. Lineage (NCBI taxonomy): Eukaryota > Metazoa > Arthropoda > Arachnida > Araneae > Uloboridae > Uloborus > Uloborus plumipes. Next base: position 1,290 of record JAXGGA010001378.1, on the reverse strand, counting down.
TTCTGGAACAAAGCTTCTCACCTCCTTTCTTGTTTAATCCTATGTTGGTTATGAACGAGTTCAGCTCGCAATCGAATCGTGCTTCATAATGCGCGCAAACGAGTTCCGCTCAGGAGCAAGATTTTGACCAAAATGGTTAGTAACGTGCACTACTTGCGTAGTGAAAATTTTCCCCAATGCGCGCTGACGAGCTGACTTCGTTCCCCATTATTATTCTGCACTGATGTTACTGTACTATAAATACTTCAAGAAATTTTTAAAACGCGCGAGGCGAGCTATATACGGCATCGCCAGAGAAAGGTGACATTTTCGGAAGGGGGGGGGGGGGGGAAACAGCTGCCACTTTCGACTACTGTTCACTCCTAATGCTGCGCAAATTAAGTAAAAGGAAACTGCTCATTTCCATAACGGTCAAAGGATTAATGTTACAGTTTTAAAACGTGTTTTTTGGGGGGGAGAGGGTATTCTAATTACACACACGTTCAATTAACACCATCAAAAAGAGCCAAAATTGTTTTCTTAGAACCTCAGTGTCGAAACATTTTAACGAAAACCGACAATCTATTTTTCCTTGAAATCACCTAACAATCCCTAAAAGTATTTTTAGTACTTCAGTATTAAAACAAATCTAAGATAGAGTACTCACTTTTTGATCTAACCTCTTAATAAATCACCTTAAATTGCATTCCTCAAACTTCAATATTAGACAGCTCCTCGAACCTGGACCTCTTCTCCTAAAGTGCTTTTCCGAGCTTCATTTTTAAAAATGAAGGGGGGGCATGGGAAAATCCCAAAAGTCCCCTCCTTTTCCCTAATGTTGCTACGAAAGATATCCACAAATTGAGTGAGTTAAAAGGCCTTCAATTAGGTTTTTTTTTTTTTTTTTTGCTGAAACCCTATTTTAAATAAAATAACCTGGAATTAACTTGCATTATGCAAAATTTCTGGAGGGAAGGCAAATTCTCTTTTCCGAGACTTTATTGAAAATTGCCTAAATAAGCAGCATTTTTTGCGTCTATTTAAAAAATATTATTGGGGGGGGGGGGGAGTCCTTATTCCAATAATTTCTTATGAACCACCAAAGATTAACTAAAACTTTTTTAACTTTCTAATTTTGAAAAAAGTCCCCCCCCCCCTACTTTCATCCTTTTTCTGAAGTCACTCATTAGGTCTATCAGATTTTTATGAGCTCAAATACACCACACAGCGCTTCTGTGAAATAAATTCAGCAATAACATGTTTTTTTTTTTTTTCATAACTATTTAAAAAAAATCATTGGGAAAAATTTTT